>BGPR01002504.1:76122-106308 GCA_013235015.1 Araneus ventricosus | reverse complement strand
TGGGAATTCCTTTTGTCTAGTGGTTAGGATTTTCGGCTCGTAACCCAAAGGTCCTCAGTTCTATCCCGCCGCCAAAACAGCATTAGTCATGTAACTTGATTTCACTTGAATTGAATCTAGTCGTTGTTGAAAGGAAAATAAATAGAATAATAGAATCGGATAAAATACCAAATCATTCTAAGTTAGTGGAGCTTAATCACACTGGGTAAAGTGAAATTACAATCTGTAAATAATTTCCTTTCGAATCACCAAGGGCGAACTATGTTTTGGAATTTTATGAGAAGTTGTATCGTATTTCTAGAAAGTTCTGCCTCTATTTATAAAAATGCAATACATTTTAACTAGAGGAATAAATTATTACAAATCCAGAACAACTTAATTTTATTAAATCCATCCAGTTTCTGTGTGTTTTCTGGATATTTAAATTGCTTTCTGCATACTATGAATGTCAGTGTTACTTTAATACAAACATTAAATTTGGGCTCCAATCACAACACACGACAGTAATGATAGGTACGCAGCAACGAATTTCCAGGAATACCAACAATTTCATCGAATAACGGTGACACAAATGCAATGGCTTAATGTGAGCAAGAATGTCGAATTGCAGTGTTAATTGTTCTAGAATCGAGAGGAAACAGCTGTTATAGGCAGTTAAGACTAATTGTGACAGAATAATGACTCGTTATTAACTTGCACAGGGAAAATTACATTAGCGCTTATTCAAAATAATTGCAGGAAGTCAATTTACAAAAATATTCCTTCTAGAGTACACTTATCATCTGTCGTCCATTATGGGCAAAATAACGTTTAATTTTTCGAAACTTATTCATTTTTATTTGTGCATTCGTGAAGATTCAGGAATAATTCCTGAACTCGGTTTTTCTGCTTTTCCATTCTCAGAACACGTATTGAAATGAGCGACTTAAATCGTTAATTTATTGATTGATTACACTTTTCCATGTTACCATTATTATATGCAATGTCTGGCAATAGAGTATTCTCTACGCCTCTTTAATACAATAAACCGGTCCATTCATAGACGGGCACAGCATTTCGTCGTTTAACATGCAATACCACTTATTTTAATTTTTTGAAATTTCATAAAGGAAGAAAATACTCAATTTTTCGCTCTTCGGATTTTTTTCTCATCGGGTAGAAATATACGGTCTTACGTTTATATCAGATGTTTAAAAAATTTAGAAATATCCGTTATTGGTTGCGAAAAATTGAGTATTTTCTTCATCATTGAAATTTCAAGAAATTGTGTTACGCGGTGTTGCATGTTAAGCGACGATTTGTTGAAAATACATAGAGTTCCATTTTCTGCGGTGAGATGTATGCGTGATATTTATTTTAGTGTACTAGCAAATTCTGTTTAATAAATTTAAAAAACGGTAATCTTGTTTTGCCGTTATTTGAGCTTGTATTATTTAATGTTGTTAAATGTTTCATAAATTGGGAATTTATCGTTGAGTTCCCATGACATTAGTCATGGTCCGAAACGCAATATCAATTTCTGTTCGTCTAGAGACATAGACTATCTGACAATACAGAATGATTCGTGCAACAAACTCTTTATATTTATTTAGCCTAATTTACTGTATTTGTCATCGAAACTGACATAAGGAAACATGAATACCATAAGATCAAATTTAACAGAAGCAAAACTGACGTAACGGGAAAATAAACTTCTTTGCAATTATTCCCACAAGAGTAAGTTATTCTACTACCATCCTGTTAAACGAAGTATTAGACTACTCTTCTGACAGTTTTGTTTTACAGAAAAAGAAAAGGTCTCCTTCCATTTCAAACAGTCAAATAGGACATTCCACTTTAGCCATGATGGTCACTTTTGGAAGTTATGGGAACTATATTTTTAAGCATGGACATGACGGCCAGCAATCCTTTAGCCGATCAATAGAGAGGCTTTGCCACGGTTGATTACTGGAGCAAGTTAATGGTGTCAAAGTAGGCCGCTCCCCAAGGACAAAGTCCCTCTTCGGTACCTCCCCGTACAATCGTTTCGTTAGAGAGATATAAAAATAATCCACCCAGAACAGACATGATGAAACGAAAAACCATTCACGTCAAGAATCATCGGAAGACAGTACAAAATCAAATAAGCCGAAAGTGAATCAAATCGGGACCATCTTTGTGAGCGTAATTGGGCCATGAACTATAGTAGCGAGTATTTTAGTTGATAAAGAGGGAAGATAAAAATTGATGAAAATGAGGTTGATAAAGAGATAGATTTAGATAATGACGACAGAAGAAGATAAAGATGGACTTTCAAAAAAGCGACCATCAGTTTAAACAATTCGATTTCATTCGTTTAAAAGTACATTAAAATTCTCATCTAGTTTTAATAACGTAGTTTTCAATCCTACCATTCGAAATACCCATGAGCCGTTTAAGAATATCTTAATGATTCTGGTATTCAAAAATAAGACCGAGATGTGAACTAGAATAAAAAATAAGCATAAGAACGGGAATGGCCAGAATGTTAAAAAATACAAGCATCAGACAACTATACATGTAAATTTTCGAGAATCAAACAGTATGACAAAACTGCAAATGTTATTCCGTTTTAAGAGTGAAATTCGTACGCAAGTTTATTTTTGTCAAATGCTCGGATTACGACAGTGGACTAAAATTTTGCCCAATGTAGAAATTCGAATATATAATAAACTAAATATCTCTAAATTCCAAACAGTCCAAATATTTCTACTCAAAGCTTTCCATTAGAATAATTTTTCAAATTAAAAACAAAATCGATAGTTTCAATTTCTTTTTTTTCCTCTTCGCTTTTTGTTTTAAAGAAAGTGATATGTAAAAGCAAATATTTGCAACAAGAAAGACATATTATTAAACTTTCTTTCCACTTTCTAAATTTCTTATTACTTTCTTTTACCATGTGAATATTTTAAAGCTATATTTATTTCGATTACAACGCAGCATGCATTAAAGTATCATAAAAATTCTCCAACACAAAATCAATAAAAAAGAAAGATTTATCCCGTTTTCTACTCCCTACTCCATCAAAAGATGGCTAAAAACTTTTTATGTTCCATATTTAATAATATATTTTTTATGGCTGTTGGACAACAAAATATTAGTCTCGCATGGAACGACTAATTCTACAGCATCAAAAGATAATCAACCACATCCATCTTAAGTTATGTAGATTTGATAGGTTTCAACGCTAGTTTAGAATTGCTTGATAATTTTTTTTCTGGACACGATAACATAAGATATCATAAATTCATAAATTTTCGCATAATGGCAAAATATATTTATGGACACCAGAAAAGAGAATAGCAGAATTGGTAAAATATAGTTGCAGTTCATTCTTTCCATGAATATGTGTGGGGGGAGAGGTTTCCTACTCATTAAAAAGCGTTGTAAAAATATGATTTCAGCAGCAGGAGCTGAAAGCAGTAATATATTGTTAAAGAAATCGTTTTATTACCTCTACACTCCGTAGATGTTTTGTAAATCTATATAAATGGTGTAAGGAAGGCAGGAATAGTGAAAAAATGAATTTCTTTTTAATTAAATAAAACATCAAACGCAGAATTTGATTTCTTTGGAAGTAAAAATTGCGTCAAGTCAAACCTCAGGTAAGAAAATATTTTTATCAATTACAGTGCACTCCCGATTATCCGGGTTAATCACCGGGAGGGGTTGCACGGACAATCGAAAAACACGGATAATCTGAAAACTCCTTTTTATTAAAGAAAAAATCACCATCAGTACAAAAATATAAAAATTACTTACATTTGCATGCTGTATAACATCAAACTAGGAATTTTCCTTTTAACATTTACTGCTTTAAAAAAATTTGTTATGCGTCTTTGTTTCTTCTGTGTGTACATCTCTTGTCGTATATCGACACATATTTTACGAACCGCAGTAATGTCACCGTAATCAAATCATCTTTGTCCCATATAATCTAACAAAGTTTCCACAGGTTGTAGAGCAGCAGAATGAGAAATTGTATTTCCCTCATTTAGTACATCTTCTGCCTCAGTACTAGCCGATTCTCCATTATTAAGTTTTTGAAGGATTTCTAATTTTTGTTTAACATTTAAAACGTTTCGTTTTCGTTTCACACTACTCATTTTTACCAGTAAAAAATTTCACACTACTAACTGACGATAAACAAGACGCAAAAACTAAAGGTACACGTGCGACAGTGAGAGAAGACGAAGAAGTGAAAGAATGACGTGTCAGATAGAAGCGTGTTCGTACCAGAACGAGCTAGCAGGAAGTGGACGATTCATTTCTCGGAAAATTAGGGGTTGAACCGGTAGAGATTGCACTTGGAGGAAGAAAAAAACTATTCTCTGGCCTCCGCCGTCACGGCTCACTAGTTTCACGGAATGAATCTCTCGATCGAACATCAACATCGATTTTACATGCATGATAAGCGTGAAAATGTTTCTCTTTAAATTTTTTGTGGGTCCGGAATGAGCACGGATAATCCGCAAACCGGATAATCCGCGCACGGATAATAGAGTGTATACTGTATTAAATTCAAAATGAAATGAAAAGAAGCAACAATGTTAGTGAGACAAATATAACTCACTGCGCACTTATGTGTTAGCATGCAGTTTTGATGCCATTTCTAGTTATTTTATCAGTATGGTCAGACGATGAAGACTTTACCAGAGACAAAAATCCATTCACTAAGATCTTACGACACACCGAAATGGCGAACTCCTCTCCTTAACTCCGCATCACCACTTACACAGCTTTAAAGAGCACTAGGCCCACATACACTACAGATCTGTAGTCGAATCAAGACCTTACTCAGAGAGGTACCGATCTAAAAATTGAGAATGGAACCACACCAGGGCACTGAGGACATTTTTGATGCAATAAATCTTTAGCCGAATCTGGTCCTTAATCAGAGAGACTCGGATAAAAGATATAAAGCTTGACACCAACAAGAACACCGATGACGCTTTAGTTGACGGAGGATTTTCTGACAAAGTTAATAAAGTAAAATAATGACTTTGATTTTAGCAAGGATATATTTGATGCTTACAAGAAAAGTACAGTTTAATCAGTTTACAGTACAGTTTACAGTTTAATCAGTACAGTTAAAAGAACCATTTTTTAAAAAGAAAATCCACTAGCTTAATATTATATCTACCAAGGTCCTATGTATACTTTTTTCAACCAGAAGATATCTTTTGACACACTGTACAATTTTTATTGTACAATTATTTTAAGAACCCATCATTGCAATAATCTAAAGTAAAACACAAACTAAAATGTAACTAGTTCCTTATCAGCGTCTCAAATTTGTGGTCTGTCTTTATCAGTTCATGGTAACGCGTCACAAATTTCGACTCGAACAGAAGTTTCTTAGAGCCTTTGGGCTTAGAACTTTAGAGCTCTAAAAATTGTGAGAGCCTTTTGGACTGTAGCGTGTAATTTGGACAAGCATTAAAAATATGACACTCATACAAATCCAATATAAATATTAGAACAGAAGAAACACTTTTTCTTTCTGTAAAGGAAACGGGAATTTCAAAATGTGAATTGGGATTGAATTGATGGCACCATATTGTTTTGATATTTATGTGTGTGCGGTTTAAGATCACACAGTGTTATGAAAAGACACTTTATAGGAGAAATATAAGGAATTTAAATTCTGACAGGTATCTTCTTTAGTGTAAAGAAGATACAGCTAAATTAATTTTACAATAATGACAGGCATAAATTTAAAAAAAGCATTTATTAAAAACACACGTTTATTAGTTTATCTTAACTATTTTCTGCTTTACAGCATTTAATTTATAATTTATTGTCAAAAATGTTATGAAATATTGAAATCAACTTTTCTCAAACTCACCAACGGGTCGTCCCCATTGGTAGGGAATAATATTTACTTATAGAGATCGATTAACTGACAATTAATTTCCGAAAATATAAAAATATTCAATTGTCATCGAGAGTAGAAAACTGAACAAAATTTCAAAACTCTAACACATCAGGAAGAAACTGAAAAATCGACTCCAAAATTCCATGTCTATACAGGCACGAAAAATATCAACTTAAATAAAAGAACTTTAAAATGAAAAAGTTAATGAAGGAAAAATGTTCGGATTTAAAAAATAAATTGAAATTCAAAATTGAAAATATATCTTTTGACGACCATTGGTAGAAATTTTGATAAACAATTTCATCTGCTCATATATTACTTCTCAAATTAAAGTACAGTTAGTTTTGAAAACAAGGCTTGCCAATAACTGTAACTTGCCGTAATAAACACACTAGCATAGCTATTTATTCGAAATAGTGAAACACAATCCATCAATGAACTCCGGTTCATGTGATGCTGATTAAAATAGACAATAATTTAAATCTAAGAAAATTACAATAACAAGAAATAGTTCATCCTTACAAAGTTAGATATGCTTCGTTGTTTTATATAATTCATAATAATGACCAATGAAAACGCACGTTCTTCGACATAATTCCTGATAATTAGAGTTTTAACCAATGTAAACACAACACTTAAATTTCTTATGAACATGACATTCTAAAATGAAATTCAGCAAACGATACTATTGAAACGAATATAATTTTGATCTGCTTCCAATAGAACCCATGATCGTTGTTTTTGATATCGCATCACCTTTTAAGAGATTGAGACACACTCGTGTATAAAATATGACAAAATCTAGGGTGCTACGTTTGCGTTGGCTACTACTTTAAAATGTATACCCTGTGATCATTTTCCATAATTTTCAATAATATATAATTTCTGTTCTGCATACTTCGTGCGCAATAACATTACAAATCTGCACATATTGATAGAGTTTCTGGCCACAGAAAGCAAGCATCTCAATCGGGTCTCTATTTCAACATGTTCATAGAATTTAAGAACTCTTCCAATGCGTGTACTGCAGCTTTTGTTTTCCAACATTTCAAGATCATTAAAAAAATATCAATCTACCAAAAGCTACATTTAAGTCGCCCTACCAAGAAACATGCCACAACATACAAACCGGAATAATTAATGACAAAGCAAGTCGAAGGTCTTCCATTTAATGTAGCTCAGGTGATAAACAGTCGATTCATTAACACGCACAAGGAAGGGAGAGAAGACGCATCAACTGATTAATTACCAAGGATTTCAATGGGAAGGTGTGCAGGAGGACTGAACAAGAAGGAAGGTACTGTTCACGTGGGAAATGTGAAAATTTCTCCGAGGGACCAGATAAGGGCAGAGCCACACGAACGCATTCTCTTGAAATGTGAAATTAAAGCGAACGTACAAACAATTACTGGAACAGTTGAGTTAGCCTAAGACGGTTGGAGGAACATGGAAACAGGCGCAAATGAAATTTCGTAAATGTATTCTGGTTAAATGAAAAACTATGTTCCAGACGCTGACGGATTAGGATTCGCTCATGCCCCCTGCTAAAGCAGAATTGCATCAGTCGGACAAATCTTTAAGGTAGAAGAAATGCAGGGTGAGCAAAAAGTCTTGCTCTAATTATAAAAATTTATTACAAAATAGCCGTTGGATGTAATAATGTAAGTTTGATATCATTGCATAGTTCACCTTAGTTTTTTTTTGTGCAATAGAAAATTTTGTTTTATTGCACAAAAACCTATTTAAATGTTAATACGTGGAAGTACTCGCGAACTGAATTGTGGTGCACGGAATGAAATATTAGAGGAGGAAAAAATGAAATCGCTAGCTTCATTCTTACAAATCTATTTTTCTTTTGGAGTTATATCCAGGATAGAGTCTTTGCTGAAGTTGAAGAACTGAAGGCTAGGACAAAAGATGCCGTGTGTACCGTTGCAGAACACTTGGCGAGAACTAGAATACCGTCCGTTTCGCGATTCTCCGAGCTGCCAAGTTGGTAACATCTATGTACCATGTGTTTGGCGCAGCGTAGTCAAATATGGCTCTTGTGCCAGAAAACACAACACAACCAACCAACCGAGCTGCCAAGGGGACACACGTTGAAATCTACCGAAGTACGTTGTCTTATTAAAAACTTTATAACAGTACTTACAATGAATCCGAACAAACATGTGATGCCAGGCTGACGGCAGCCCACGTCATTCCCGCCGCGCCTCTAGCGGATCTAAGGAGAACCCGGTAGTTGACGTTCTGACATCCAGACGGGATGTTCGAAAAAGACACCTGCTCCAAAAGACACTTCTAAAGACGTAAAGATGTGTAACTCCGCAGCTACAGTTGATTGTGTTCTTGTTTTCTGTACATAGCTAATCATTCCATTTATTAATCATCTAACTGTAAATTTAAACCATCATTAAATATTTTCATTTAAAGAACTTGTCTTCAGTTGGCCATCCCTGACACCCACAAACATATGTGAAATTATATTAGTTTTCGCACACTAAATTTTTAATATCAGGGTAAGACTTTGGGCTCACCCGACATATTCATACATTTTTTATATAGGAAAGCAACTTTACGCACATGTCTTGCTTCTTTTACGATGATCATTTCTGTTTAGCATAATGGGCAAAAATTCAAACGAGGCAAACACGTCTAAGAAAAAATACTCATGGTACGAGTGAGTTTCACTTGGCGAAGAAATGGTTAATTCACAGCAAATAGAGAATTATTCAGAGGGTAACTTTGGTAGGATTGTCGCAACTTTATTTTCCTGATATGTTATAATTTGGTTTGGTATGTTTTCTTCTCACGTTAGAGTATACGCCAAGCATATATTTAATTATCACTAAGTTGAAACAATATAAATTTCGTTATAAACAAAATCAAAGAATGTATGATCGTTTAATAAAGTATTATAATTAAAAGTAATCACCTGTAAAGGTTGCATATTAGAAGAGAACAAGATTGTAATATTAATCCTCTCCAAAACGGTCCTTGGCATCTAACGTCCAATCTGAACAACCACTTCAAAGTCGTAGAATTTACTTCTTCATTAATTGCATTGCATAAAAACGTGACAAAATATTCTGTGTTTTTGATATATGTATTAGATAAGAATTGGAAAAAATTCTTTCACTCAAGTTCTTGAACGTAGTATCTTTCAGCAAGTTTATACATTATTCATAGTCATGTCGCCTCGTATTTGCATAGACGCATTCAAAATTTAATGCTATGATTAGCGAAGCTCAGCACAAGCCTAGCGAAGTTAAATTTTAATGCAGCCAAAGCAGAAGTTGAGAAAGAGACAGAAAGTGACATTTTAGGCTTGAAAAGTTAAACAACTTAATTGGTGGTCGCAACCAACTGTATGGCATGATCCTAAGTAATGATGAGAAATTGAAATGAACCAAGATGCAACATTGAAGTATTGCGTTTGGTGAAAGAAACCATCACATATGTATGCTACATGAATGGCAGAAGAACGACATTTTCAACAGCTAATAGTTTCAAAGTATTATCTTGCAGAATATGTATGAAATTCGGAATTTCCTTACGTTCAGAAACAATACTCCCATCAAAAAGCTATTAAAAGCTATTTTTTATTTATATTTTTTCGGCTTTTCAGTCGTTAATTTAGAATTTATTATTATTAATATTATAGAATCTGTATCCAAATATTTTTCCAAGACAGATAGCACCATTAGAAATGGTTAAAAATTTAATTAATGTTAATCGATAAATTAATAATTAATTTCCTGTAATCTATATATATAAAAAAGAAAGGGACTCACTGATTCATCACCTATTCTCCCAAACCATTAGGACTAGAAACTTGAAATTTGGCAGGCGGTTGCTTCTTGGGTTGAAGGTGCGAATTAAGAAAAGCTTTTTTGAAATTTTAATTACAATTTAAATTAATCAAAAATTACCCTAAATTTTAACGTTTTTCTGCAACAACTTCGGAACCTATTATCGCACAAAAACACTATTTACATCATCTTAAAGATTAAAACATTAGCTTTTCAATGACACCAATTTTATTTCCATGCGACATTCTGTTTAATTTTAATTAATTTTGAAAATATTTTCAAACACAATTTCTAACAATGTTTTTTTTGTTATTGACTGCACCATTTTTTTAGGCATGCGCAGAAGAGCTCCTTCACCGATTAAAAGAAAAGAAACATTAGCTGAGAACTGATGATGGCGAGTTGCGTTTTGAAAGTTATATCTGTCGATATTTTAAGATGTAATTTGATAAAACTTTTGTAAATTATTTATAAGTAGGTGTTTGTATGTATTTGTATTATCAATAAAATATCTCAAACATTAAAAAAAACGGACATTGTAGTTATTGGGATTCCGATGTAAAAACTCAATTCCGGAACCGGTATTCCTACTCAATAAAGAAGACTCAATTGCAACTAATAATATAAACATCATATATTATGTAAAGATATTAAAACAATTAAAAGAAAAACAAAATTATAATCGGCATTAAAACGCAACAAAATTGACGACATTCGATTGAAAAAACCAAGGAAGGAAGAATTCATATGGAAAACTTTGTCAAGGCCATTTTCAATTTTGGATTCTAATTGGGATAAGTTTTCTGTCGAGGGAAAACGACTTTAAGGTGAGATAAACTTTTCCTCTGTGACCTGAACATATCCCGGACAATTGGAAACAAAAATAAGGAAAAAAGCATTTCACAAAAACGAAATCTAAACAATCTTTACTAACAAAGTATGAAGAAAGAAAAAAGGCTTGAAAATAGATAATATAATAAACATAGTTTGCAGAAAAAACAATTAAGCATATTCTGATTATGAAAATCTCGTTCTAAATAGTAAAACACAAACTCATTTTCTCATATCTCGGACGATATTCTTACAGTAAAAAAATAAATAGCTAGATTTACAAGATACAACATATAAAATTAAATGTCGTTCGCGCACGCTTTTGATAGCGCTGTCAGTTTGTTACAGTAATAGTTTAATCTGGATTCCTGGTTTGTCTTTCTGAAAACGTAGCGCGGACATGGAACAAGAATATCGCTGAAATTGTTCTCACGAACACAAATTTCTTATTTTCTTTCTATTCTTTTATGAATACTCTATAATTTTAATGATGGATTCAAATTTAAATGTTTTTTTTTTGTTTTATTGTTAGTTATTAATTTTGTATAATTCTTAAGATTCAAATGATTTAGTTAAAGTTATGATTTATTTAATCTCCTAATTAGACGACAGCAACCATTTGGGATATTTTTTATTATTTCGACCTATTTAAGATGATCAAGCATGCTTAAGACATTTAAGCATGTCCAAGTGACCTTTGTATTTAAAATTAAATGTTACTATGCTTTGGCTTAATTACGGATTTAAATAGCAAAAATCCTGCAATTCGGTGCACGTGTCAGACACGTTTTTCTAATTTAGCGGTTAAACCCAATCAAGCAAGCAAGCATTCTAAGAAATTATTAATAACTTTTGAAAGAATTAACTTCCTGCTGTCTGAAAAAATCGTTTGAGATAGTTTTCAAAATCTGCGAGATCCTAAAAATATTTCGTGCAACAGATTTTCTCATTTAAAATGAAAATAAAGGCACATATAATCTTGAGTTGGAATTCCGTCAAGCGATTATCTACATAAATCGAACTGAGACACCAAATTGTTTAATTAAATTTCAGTTTATTCTTTAAAAAAATAGCTTACTGGGAAAATTAGCTTTCGGCGTTTTTTAAAAACCGTTTGCTTCACTTGATGTTTTTATTTTAATTAAACGTTTCAGAGAATAAAAGGATTTTGTCTATGAAATGTTTTTTATAAAAATATCCAATACTTATACTACGCGAACGAAGTCACGGGTAACGGTAATGGTATTAATATATTTGTATTGCGTCGAGAAAAACAACTTAGAAAATCGATTAAAAAATTCTAGCTGTGCAAACAATGAAACAGGAGTTAAATAAAAGCATACAAAAATGGAAACTATATATGAATTATCCATACGCTTACAATTAAAATACAAAAAATAATTATATATTTTATAAGATATTAAGTTCTTTTGAGTAAAAAAGACGCCTTTTTATACTAGATTTTATACGAATTCTGGAAGAGTAACATGATTCTGCACGGGAAAACCTCTATCATACAGAATAACTTCCATAAAAAGATGCCACAAGAAAAAATATTAATAATGGATAAGATATTTAAAATAAATTGGACGAGAGATTATCTAAAGAAGGGTTATTTATTATGTAAGAGAAATAAATTGTTTTGATGAAACGATAAACAAAATAAACAAAGATATGTCTTAGATTTTATAACTCGATGAATTCTGAAAATATTAGCTTGTTTTCTTATTTTTAATGTAAATATATGATGACACTAAAGAGAAAAAATATCCTTTTTGAATTAATACTATATAATTTTCCAAAAGTATTGAAAAATGAATGTCAAACTTTGTTTTAATAATTAGTAATATTAATAAAAAATCATTTTTAACAAATTGAAGAGACATTCACTGAATATTCATATTTCTTAAGAATGGAAGAAGTTGTGAAAATAAAAAAAGAATTTTACACTAAAAAACAAAACTTGTCAAAAGACAGTCGAAAAAATGCTTCAAATATCAGAAATTGTTGGCACTTTTTCTTTGAACAAAAATGCTTTCCAATTAAAATTTAAAACATTTTAGACCTCTCATTTCAACAATAAGTGAGTAAACTAATGGAAACCTTCAAAGGAACATTTCTGGTGCCCTGATTTGTTTTCGCCTATTTTTAAACATTTAAACATAAGATATATTGATGTACCAAATCTCTTAACAAATTCAGAATTTATCGGTAAACGTTGACTAAATATTATTCCATAAATCGAATAAATAGAATTAATTGGCTAAAATAAATATAATTCACGTAAACTTGAAATAGAACTAAGAAAAACTATGATACAGTCTGATTAATTTTTATATGATATTACATCTATATAAAAGACATAATATTATGAAAAAACAAAATTTGTAAAATTTCCTTTAAGATTGACGTTATTGCTACATTACACTGCCCACATTTCCACATTGTTAGTAAAATCAACAGAAATTACTGGAAATAGAGACTAGACAAATAGTTCACTACGCAATAGACTGAATAATTTATAGATTCAGTAGCGCTTACTACAGAGCTACTAGCATCTGAAAGATTATAACAGAGAAAACGCATTTTTGAAAAAGTCCAGTCTTTCTAGGTAGTTTAATTCTCTTTAAAAGAAATACATTGAATTCTGACATTCAGATTCCTTTATTTGCATTTTTTGTCTTATTGCATGCTTATATGGCAGTTTCGTAAAATTTTAATGAATGAATTTGAAATTGCACAGATTTGGAAGCATCGGAAGATGTTCACTTTCCGATAACATTCTTTCCTCAGAATTCCAATTTTCTATCAGATTTGATTTCAGATCTAGAACTCCAGGCTCCTGTACTGACACTGTATAGTCCACGTGACAAATCGAAATTGAATCGAAAAAATTTCCATTGCATTACAGTTTTGTAATAAACTTAACCTGATATCAGAACTGAATATCCAGTCAACGAGACGATAAAAGTTTAGCATGCAAATCAATTTAAAATCGGATACCCATCTAAACATTATCTTCTGTGTCCATGACGTGTAAGAAGTAATCCACAAAACTGATATTTGTGACTCCATCTCCACTTTCCGGATTATTTATTGGGGACAAAAACAGAAAAAAGAGAGAAGGATAATGTTAGCAAAGTGAGGCAGTGAAGATAAACAAAAACCACCAAAACTCAAAGAATCGAAGAAGGAAAAACTTGGATCGGATTAAAAAGTATAAAAGGCTTCGTAACTTGTCTAGAAGAAATTTTCTTTATTTTCGGTGGTAACACCCATAACTTGGAATTAAATGGAAAGCATATTTTCAGTAAAAGAATATAAAGAAAGATAAACGGAAACTTTTCTCAAAGCCTGTAAAAAGCGATACTCTTCTATAAGGTCAATTTTTTGTTAAAAATAATCCACTCGTGTATTAAAAAGTATTCAGATCCTTGAGAATTTCTAAAGTTTTAACCTTCTGTCGGGAGCAATACAAATGCTAACACGTTCGGGCGCAACTCATCTTTGAGATTAAAAGTTAAATTAATTAATTTCGTTAATAATAAATTTCGCTTAGGCTTATCAAATTGAACTATTCGATGCTACAAAGCTATTTTTGCGTTTTTAAGTAACTATTTTGTATTTCCCTGCAATTTCAACTAACAAAACATCCAAGAATTCAGGAGGGGGTTGACGTTTGTTTCCCCGTAAGGTTCCTCAGCAATGACAACCGTTGTCGTTGAGAGCCTGAAATAATTCGGCAACTTTGAAACATTACATTGGAAATGACGATCAATATCATTGAATTGGGGGCTGGGGCACAGGTATGCGAAACATAAAAAACAATTTGGGAAATCAAAAATAAAAATGTAATCGGGCGCCATTCATCTACCAGTTTAACGTATCCCTCACGTACATCAAAAGAGCACTAGAGAAAAATTCATGATACCGGAGTGTGAGTGGTAAGGAGCCAGAAAGCTACTAGAGTTCTCACACCTTTCTCGGTAAAACCCGCATTTAGGCATAAAAAAATCCATCCCATAAATTAAATGCGCCCGACGGAAGGTTAAAAAATAGATTATATTTTCTATTTTAACCGAAGAAGTACAGATTAAAAATATTTACAAAGCCAAATAAGTTTTAGGGCAGTGTAAGAAAATAAAATAATTTATCTATAAGAAATTCAAATATAAGCGAAAATTTTAAAAGGCTTATAGTATCCCAAAATAATGCGAGGATTTCGATAAGTTCTTGTAAAGTCTATGTTGTTAAGCTTCTTCACTGCTTCGAGTTAATTTTTAGTTGGCGGTAACTCTCCTAAGGGTATCACACAACGTTTCGTTCAGATATATCTATTAGGCTGTGTTTGACACTGACTTTAATTGATTAAATACAGTGATTTCTAAAGATGGATCAGAACGAATTTCGTATCGTGATGAAATATTATTTTCTAAAAGAAAAGGAGCGAAATTTTATCTTTATAAGCATCATGGTGACTCTGCACGATCAATAATAACAGTTTATATGTGGTTTGTTAAACTTCGAAATGGCACAGGTGACGCCGACTATTGAGTAGCTGTTGCGGTTACTACTTGATAAATTATTGAAAAAATCCATGATGTAATGATTGATAACTGAAGAAGTTAGTAGAATGAAGGAACGTAAAGTTGATACGACTATGGCATCTTAAATGACCGCGTGCATAATATTATGCATAAACATGTACACATTAGAAAACTCCATAAGATGGGTGCCGCGATTGCAGACTCTGGTTGCCAGGAAAGTTTGAAGATATTTCAACGGAATTCAGAGGGATATTTGTGTCGTTTTCTAACAGAAGATAAATATTAGATTCAACAGTATCATCCTAAGTAAAAGAAGCGGTAAAGAAAGGGGTTACGTTTGAGGATCCTGCGTCCAAAAAAACGCTAAAACCGTTTATTCATCTGAAAAGGTTACGTCCACAGTCCTTTGGAATTGTATAACCTCAGACAACATCTATAATTGCTTTGGACTACACGTAGATCGTATGTTTATAATCGTTTTAGACTAGATGTAGATTGTATATTTATAATCATTTTAGAATTTTTGGAAAAACACAAAAATACTACTGTCTTCTTTGCTTTAAAATTTAAATTATAAAATATAGGATCAACAACGTTACGTCGTGAAGAATATTCTTTTTTCACCATGATACTTTTTTCACCATCTGGCACTCCTGCAGTTGTGAACGCAAAACTACACGACTTACGCTACCAAAATCTTCCCCTATCCCCTATTGTATCTGATTACTATCTGTTCCAAAACATGAAAAAAAAATGCCTTCAAAGAAAAGAAATTTTCATCGAACGCTGAACTGCTAAGGATACATCTGCTTACTTTGAAGGTTTGGACAAACATACTACTTTTACGGAATAAATAAATAATAATAAATCCTCGAGCATCACTGAACTGAGTATATAAACCTCAAAAGATACTACGTTGAAAAATAAATATTCTTCGTGCTTATTCCGAAAAAATGTATTATCTTACTTCTTGCTCGGAATTACTTAACAACCCTCACATTAAAGATAAAAAATGAACTTTTGGGATAGGTTAAATAAATTCGATTGGAAGTTTTATCAAAATTAAATTAGAACACATGTCATACTTAAAAATTTTGATTAATAAAACATTTTTCAGAAAAAAGAACGTTCTGAAGTCATGTAATGAAGCCCTTTCAATTTCATTGCTACTTTTTTCAAAATTTTAATTTATTTTCAACGAGTAATTTGTTTTCGTTTTTCGAAAACTAAACTTGAGAGTCTAAGTACTACTCGTTATTATAGTTTTGATAAATTTTAAACTTTGGCTTTTTAACTTGCTTTTTAGCTATCTTGAGAGAATTTAAATTAGTACATCATCCATCACACAAGATTATAGCAAAAAGCAGCTAAAAACCCATCTATCTTTTGAAGAAAATCCCTCTGCAAGCGGCATTTTTTCCCTGTGAATCATTAACTTTCTACTGCTATAAAGCAGTAAAAAAATGCAGTAAAAAGTTTCCTTTAAAAATATCTAAATAGAGAAAGTTTTCGCCCTTAAAGAAAATTACTATCTATGCACCCTAAATCCACCGAGGTTTTAACACGATTTTCAGTACTTCCAGATAATCCAGGTGCACTCCTCAAGATATCCTAGAATAAATCACTTGTTCTCCACTGAGCAAAGAAAAATCTTGCAGAAGCTTATTTATTCTTCCCAAAAGAGTCATAAGAAGGTGTTTACTAGCAAAACATTTTTACTTTCAGAGTACGTTCAGATTTAAAGAGGATATTTTTGGAACCAATAATTCGCCCGAAATAAAGGTCGAGGTGATCAAATATGCAGTCGATATCAAAGGGGGAAGGAGAGATACTAAGTGATAATTTTTTTTTGTAAACGTTCACCTATTCACCATTTTTTTATAAAACTAATTGACGCTGATTACACAAGGTAATTTATAAACAAAAGCACCAACTCAAAATGTAATATGCAATTTTGATCTTTTTAAAATGTTAAAAAGATTTTCTTTATATATTTCTGTGGATTCACATTCGATTTCACAAGAAATTTTATACTCAAAAACACGAGCGCATAATGTAATACGAATTTTTTAAAAAAATCTAAAAATGCATACTCGATATTCATTTATATTTATATGGATTCACATTACTGGTGTAAAAAATGTAAGGGAAAAAATATGTACTATAGAGTTAAAGGACTTAACCAAAAATAATTATAAGCGCTTGTCAGCGACCAAATATTTTCCAAGCTGGCACTTGCAACATATGGAAATATTTCTGTCGCTTTTCACAAGAGCGTGTTTTCAGGAATAATTTAGAAAAATTGCTTGTCTTTCATTTATTGATTAAGCAAGAAACGCTTTTGGAAAGATATATGCATCAACTCTAAACAGGTGGAGGCCTTATTAGCACCACATGGTGTTAAAAGCGAAGATGCGAGCAGTTTTAAAGGTCGCCTCATTTAATCGATAATGGTAAAATCCATCATAATTAATATAGTTTCCCGATAGAAATTGGTTCGTTCTTGTCTGCCTGCAATTCTGATAAAGCTCTTCAGAATTCGATTTTACTCTATGCAAAGTTAAAGATCGATTCTTTCCCGTTATGTTGCGGTATGACAGAGACTTCGGATAATTATTAACTAGCAAATATTAATCGGAATAAAGTTCTTTTTGTGGTAATTAATTTAATCTAGAAATTTCGCCAAGATTTCAATGCTTGGCGAAGTTTCTAAAGCTCTGAAGTCTAAATATTGTATAAATTTTAATGAAATAATGAGAATATTAATTAATGAACAACTTATAAACATTTTACGTTAGTGGATTTATTTTCGGTGTTTCAAAGTCTTAGTGGATCCTATTTTCTGCGTATTTAAATGAAAACATTTAATTTATTCCATTACTTTTTTTAAAATCATGGAAATATTAATCGAATAAGCACATATTTGTAAAACGTAAATTTGAAAATGTAGCAATAATCAGTGCAATAATAATTGAAATGACTAAATTTAAACACTTTACATTGTTTTTGTTTGATATTTATTTTTTGAAAAATCTTTTCACATTAAGTGCATCTCTGTCTTAGCACTTTCAATGCACAAGAAATTATAAATGCATTCAGAAAAGAAAAAAATAGGAATTGGCGAAGAGAAACCATCGCCCTTGACATAAGAAATACCAACACCATACAGGTCGATAAGACCAAAGGACAGACATATTACTTGCTGTAAGCTGTAATGTAATACGATTAAATTAAATGTCTACCTTCAGTTATTAAATACGTGTAATTTAGTACCGATTATGTGACATTTAAGCCAATTTAAGCTTGATATAAGAATAAATTCATAATATGATAGGAGGTCTTAGTTTAGCAAGTCACTCATTGTGTATACATTACGAGTAGAATATGTGAAAACACTATCCTCCCACTATCATAGAAATAAAAATATTCCCTTATAACCCAATATGAATGTTTTATTCTAAATGACCTAAATATTTCTTATCTATATACACTCTTAGAAAACCTATAGGCATTCCATAATCCAGTGCAAAGGAATAAAAAATTTTTATGTTCTTAATTCTAATATCAATGTCTGTTACTAAATTATTATTTCTAATTATATAATTTTTTACTAAATTCTTGAAGACAGAAATGCTAAGATTACTATTCCAAAAAAGGAATTTATTAATTTGAAAATTAAATGCATTTCTTTTATCAAAGATATCTGTTACTAATTTATTATCTATGATTTTAATATCTAGATCTAAAAATTCTGCAGCTAATTCATTGTCATTAGTTTTTATAAGTTTTAAATAGTCAGGATAGAAGTCAATATGTGGCTTAAGGTTTATTTCTTTATTGAATAATATTAAATCATCTATATAGCGAAATAATATACTATGGCTAAATCTTTCTCATATATATAATATATATATATATATACAAGGCTTTTGCGCGAAAGCAGAAATAGCTTTCTCCATTTCATGTCCTTTTTCTTGTATTTAAATTATAATTTTATAATTATAATTTTTATTGAATTATAATTATAATTATAAAATTTAAATTGATTAAATAAATTAATTAAATTATAATTAATACTTAAATTATAATTTTTTAATTTTTGTATTTTCCAAAAAAATGGGTTTTTTTACTGTTTTATATATATCTTGTTGGAAACGCATTCTATACGTTAGCGTTCGGTTTGTTATTTGATTGTTCTCTCTTTTTTCTAAAATAGTTTTGCATACTTTATCTTTTGTTAATATATATATACAATAATAAACAAATACAGAAACAAACACAAAAGACGCCTCTATACAAAAAGAGCAATAACCAATCAAGAAATTAATACTTTAATCGAAGAAATACTATTTCAAATGAAGTAAAACATTAGGAAACGGATACTTAAAGGGTAACATAAAATCTAAAAAAGATTTAAATATGGAAAAACTTCACTAACACGGTGAATGCACCAATGCAACAGTACAACCCAAAAGTTCTGAAATGGTTTTAATGTTTTCTCTTGTTATATATATATATATATATATATATATATATATATATATATATTATAATCAGTGGCGGCTCTCGTTATGCAATCTTCAGGTTGCTGTTCTTCCTCTTGAATCCTTCACTGTGCAGTAATGCATATTTGAACCACTTACATTTTTTGGATTTTTTTCATCAACTTTAAATAGTTTTATATTTAATGATTAACTAATAACATCTTTTCTTCAAATAGGTAAGCATTTTAACAAATTAAGTTTAATAAAAAAGTAAGCTCGAAATTTGTTTTTCAGTTCCGTTTTCTGTATTCCTTACTATATTTAAAGAAATTAATGTTAAAATGACAGTACAGTACAGAAATAAAATAATTTTCTTATTAATTAAAGAGAAAAAATGTGATAGTATAACTACTATAAACAAAACCGTAAGCGAATAATATTTATTAGTATCATTAAAAATTACTTAAAAATAAAATCCATTCTTGTTTTCATCGAAAGAACAAAAACATTAACCTTGATGCTTGTACGACGGTTAAAAAAATTTGCATCCATTGAAATAAAAAAAGCTACATGTAATCGTATCCCAATTCATATTGTATGCGTCAGAAAATATTTTATTCTTTTTCTACTGTTAGAAAGCTGTGCTCAAGCTCTGATGTATTATGTAGTAAAGGGAATTGCCAAAAGGAGAAAAATATGATCAATTTACTCTATTACATCTATCTAAAGGTGAAATGCTATTATTTAAATAGGGAATATACTTATCAATATTCCGTAAGAAATTCTGTTCCTTTAAGCGAATTGTGTTTCAATCAAAACCGAGGTTTCTTAAACTATGAATCATGATCCCAAATAGGAAGGTACAGAATATTAGGGTTCCCGAAAATTTTGAAAACATATTTATATCACGAAAAATTTCTATTATGTATTTCATCAGCATTTATAATTAAAAATCATCAAAAAAATATTTTGGATTGCAAGAAATTCCATTACTATAAAAAAAATTTTTTCAATTTAATTTTTTATTTCCCTTTAATTATCTTTCATTTCTTCATTTCTTTTCAAAGTTTTAGCATGCGAAAACACTTTCCGCGCGAGATAACGTTTAAAACTCCGTTTCTAACGCGACGGGAACTGTCAAATTCCATAGTACCCTTTCAGCTTAAAATTATGGTAGAGAAAGCTAGGAAAAGCCTGCCCTGAGTGACTGCGCATGCGCGCACGCAGAATTCGGTGCTGCAAAGATCCGTAGTTCCGTGACCTTCTGCTTATCTCGTAGGTCACGGTAGTTCCCGCTTGGATTGTTACTTTCTCCTTTGTGATTCTTCTTCGGGTAGTGAAAAAATAAGATTAAGGAACTTGGTTATCTGCGTAGTTTTTTCTTCGCGTTTTATTTGAAGATCGTAATCGTTGAATACAAAATTGCGTTAGATTGTTGATAAATTTAAATATTAAATGCGAAATAAAATAAATTGATTAAATTTACACAATGGAAAAAGATAGGGGCGCTGCAGTACCGCAGTCCCTACATACGACCCGCACCTGATTATAATGCTATTTATCCATATGGACTTAATTTATTATATTTCAATAAAGACATTCTGCAAATAATTAAAAGTAATGGTTCACAGTATGTTGATAGAGTAGAAGCTTCTAATACATTGAATAGGCATAATAAATTTAGAAAAGTTAGACATAAGAGAGATAATAGAGAGATCACAGATATGAAAAGAGATTTATTAGAACTGAGTCTGAATTTTAACAAGCATTTTAATATAAAAAAGATTAAATAATACATATTTGGACTAAATAAAAAGAAATAAAAGCTTGTACAGATATCATACTTGATATTAAGACAAATTCACGTGGTTGGAGACATTATTAGAGACATTTTCAAATTTATTTATAAAAAATTAAATTTATCTAAAAACATAAACAATAAGAAAGAAATTGAATATTGTGCCATCCTTTATATGAATGAAACTTATGATAATTGTAAATTTTCCACGTACTAGATAAAAATATTAATTTTTTTCCCAGTAAAAGATATTAAAATTAAACGTGCAAAAGCCTCTTTTATCTTATTATTTCTTGGTTTTCAGAATTTAACTTATTTCGTAATAAATATTATGGAAAGTTGTACTTCATTTGTCTCAAACGCACTGCCAAGTTTCACCACCGGCCTGGAAATGAACCTTTTGGGTACATTTTATGGCTGAGACTCGTTACGCACTTGTTTTGCCAAAGTTACGTATGACGAGTTTAATTCGACATTCAAACTTACACAATATTTAACCTTCCAATAGGAGCGCGTATGCTGAAGATACTTAAATCTTAATACATACTTATATCGTTTTTTATGTAAATTTAAGTGCAAATTTTATTTATATAATCATTGTTTAGCATGAAACTAATAATATGCGCCTGCTGGAAGGTTACTACAGTACAACCCCGGTAATCCGGACGGTCCATGGAGAATGATGCAAACCCGAATCCTGCGCTGATCCAACCCATGGATCAGAATGTTATTCAAAATATCAAGATGAGATATCGCAAGTTGCTTCTTACGACGATTCTCAATGATCCTCTGCACAATGGAAACTTGGAAAAAACATAGACAAATGTAAATTTAAAAGATGTCGTGTTCAGTCTTGCTAACTGGGCATCTGTGTCTACATTGCTGATCAACAAGTCGTGGAAAAATTTGCTTCCCAATTTTATTGATTCTGAAGTTGAAGAAAATGTGCAAACTGAAGAAATTCAGTTTGCATCACTCATTAACCAATTACAAAACACGAACCCGATGTCTAATACTGAAGTCCTCCAGTAAGGCTGACGACAGTTTGACTCGAAATAAAATTTTAACAGACGACGAAATTATCAGGACGGTAACAGCAGAAGATGATGATGATGACGACGTCACCCCTGTAAACTCCATCAAAATTTCTCATTCTGAGGTTGGGGAGGCACTCAACACTTCATTACAGTGGGCTGAAGATCAAAATTTTGAAGCACATGGAAATTATGTTCCTTAGACGTTTAAGAGACCGCGCATTTGAATTAAAAATTGGAACTTCCGCTCAAAGAAAAATCTCTGACTTTTTTGGACACTGATTATGTTCATTCACTTGCATATGTAGTAATTATGTATGTACATATCATGTTCATACTGTATCATGTTCATTCAATTTATCCATACAATGTTAGTTCATACAAATATACCATAGTACCTATACATACAATTTTTGAAAAAAGTGTTTTACGTTATTTTTTAAAAACCTCGCTAATCCGAAATTCCATGTGCCTGAATTCGTCCGGATTACCAGGGTCCTACTGTATGTACATTTTTGTTCATGCAAGAGTAATTGTTATCAATTGGAACAGAATGCTTCTTCCAGTGCTTGAATGAACCTTGATTGTGATACACTGTCTCATATTGTCAAAAATAAGTAATACAATTTATGAAAGTGATAACGAAACTTTTAATGAAAGAGGAGACTTCGAGTAATATGATGATGATGACTAAAGCTAATTACAAAGTGAAAACTTTGAAGACAATAGCGAACCAAGTTTCTTTGTGATTACTGGTATTCATATATTTAAATTTTGTCTCTTTTATAAATTTATATTTGATTTACAAATCTAATGACTATGTATGTCATATAGCTCGAATAAATGCATTCTCGCACAAAATCTACTGATTTTATATACTACTAGCAGTACGCGCACGGAGTTTCCCGTGGAATAAGGACTTCAACGAAATGAAAAAAAACGCCCACAATGACATGAAAAAGTTTTGAAAACAAAATCAAAACAAAAGATACACATTATTGATTTTCCCGCTTATTTTTTTCGCGATAATGGCATTTTATTTGTAGAAAAGTTAATCCAAAAAAATATTAAAAAAATTGCAACGTGAAAATCATTTTTATACTGCAAGCCACAAAGTAAAGTATGCGAGATGAATAAATACATTAAGATACTGCCGAAAATAATAATCAAAGTCATTCTATTGAAGGTTATGACGTCACCTGCCCCGTCAGCCAATCAAATTGTCAGCTACGTTCCGGAAAAGTGTCGCGGGAGGAAGCGGGCTAGAAAAAAAAACTTTCAACTGACCAGGAAAAAATTAATTAAAAAAAGGGAAAGATATTCTAACTGTTCTTGTTTTAAATCCTATAGAACCGTTCTAGTTATAAGCTGAAAGAAATAGAAAATAATAGTGTTATTAGAAAGTCGGATGCGAGAATTTCAAAAAATCCGAATAAAAAATGACCCTAAAAGTTACTATTTTTCAAAAATTTCTCAAAATTCAGTAAATTACGTTAGATGTACGAAACAAACTTCAATAGAACGGAAATCGTTTACTCTTTCCGATGGCGTATCGATTTGTTTCGTACAATTATCCGAAATCATTCTATTGAGATATTAGTGCGAAAAATCAACCAAAACAACACAAAACATTAAATACAATTTTTTCTAGATTAGTTCTAAAATTCTGGCTTCGAGGTGCATTGAGTCACCATTACGACTAACTGTGTGTCAAATTTCATGGTTGTAAGTGCGATAGATTCGTCTGGACATCGCACACACGCAGGCACGCACACACACACAAAAACATTGCCTTTTATAAGTATAGATTCGTATTAATTTGCTGATCCATGTATCAGCAAATTAAATCTGTTCCAAAAGCAAAAATCTTTTCAAATAAATATGAACCCAAAGAGTTAATTAAAATTAAGCAACTAATTAAATTCTTATTCCATCCTCATAAACTGATAATTAAGTTCTAAATAGTTTATCAAAAACAGTTTATTGAGTACATTTTCATCGGAAAGATAAAAATGTACACACTTACATAGCTCTAGTACATCAGGAATTGATAGAAAAATAGATTACAAAACCCCATCTTTACCAACGTAAAACAAGCTAGATAAAAGTATGTAATTATGTATTTGGGTACGTTGCAATGCTATTTATAAAATCGAAAACCCGCTTTCTACAGTTTCCTAAGCTTCGTATTTTGATTTTTTTTTATCCTCATTAGGAGTGCCTAATTTTATTTCAACCGGCAAAACAATTCAATAAAAATTCAAATTAAACTCAGTTGGTAGATAATTTAATAAATGAAGACACGATACTTCGAAAATAAATAGCGAAGACCTACATTTTGTTTTTCATAATAGATGCACTTTATATTGTCATTTTCTTTAATATTCGAATATTTATTCCTCTCATCTGCCGCCACAGGATTATTTAAGAAAAAGTAATATTTCTGAATTTTACAACCTATAATGAGTAATTATGAAAGGAATTTTATCTCTTAATATGTGCATATTCATATTTCACTTTACTTCATAAGTCATGCTTAGTACGATATATCTTTAGCAAATGCTCACTTAAAATGTATGCATTTAAATTAGCCAGCCCGCCACTGCAGGTGGCCTGTTGGCACGGCCACATAAGTTAATGAGGAGTTATTTCAATGCTGTTTTCATTCTTTTTGACGTTGAACTAATACTATTTAAAAAATAGAATAAAATGTACAAATTGCATTATGTTCGTTAGAGCCGTTTGGCTCTTACGCCTAAGATGCCTGGCGTTATTAATAAAAACTTTTTGTTCTGGAGTAGATTGGGGGATTATAAGAGTAAGTAAGGGTTACTCGAAAATAAAAATATTAATCAAGGGGTACGCGAGTGAAAAAAATTTTGGGAACCGCTGATCTATAATGTTTTTAGACAATAAAATAGGCGCATTTTTACTTCGCCAATTTTTTATTGAAGACGTTAATTTTAAGAAGAAAATTCCATTTTGAAGGTTATTTCACGATGGTCGATTCAAGCCATGGCCGGCGATCAAGTGACGTGCCACCAGTGCAGCGTGAAAGACAGGAAAAAGGAAAGATGTCGGCAGTGATGTCCTTAAATACTGCTAGGAAACGGGGAATCCCCTGAACTATTTAAAGCCGGTTGAATCCGGACTTCTTCAAGTTACAGTGACTCTCGTTCATATTTTAGAATCTAAGTAGGAATTATATGTTTATAAATTAAAAGTTAAACAGCGGTTTCTTGAAAAATAGGAAAATTCTTAATCATTACCATATATATATAAGAATAAACATAGTTATAACTTCTATCGGTGAACATAGATTGTTTCCTATTAATTTGCAATTGAGTTTAATACTGAAAGCAATTTGTCAAACAAGCAAAATACACTGTTTTTTATGTGAATATTTCTTAAGAAAGAAAACGGTACGCTTTACTGCACGATATAATCACAAATAATTAAATATTAACCACTGATTTCAACCCTGTTGTACGGCAACTCCATGACATCAATATTACCAGGTACAATCAACAATAGAAAGAATTAGTGTTCGTATTGATTGGCAGGGGTAAAATGTTATTTCTTAGGAAAAATTTTAAAAATTATTTTTAAAGGTTTGTTATTTTGAGTATCTTAGAAAAATCGAACATATATACTTTACGTTCCAACCAAATAAATAAATTGATTTATTACTTTAACACCCCGTTTAATTTTCGGTCGTGACCAAGTAACGAGAACGACACCCACCACCGTCTCAGTTTTTCTTCTGGACAAGAAATGGGAGGGAGGACGTTTAGCCTAGATCGATTTAATGCCTACTTCACCACTAAACACGATGGATTTTTGTTGGAATTCGGTATCAAACCCACGGTTCCGAGACGCCATCGTTTCGTCCGAGCACTATTTAAAACTAAGAAAAATGGGGAGCGGTGGCCTAATGTTAAGGTCTCAGCTACGGGGTCGGAGAGTTACAGATTCGAAACCCGATTCCACTGAAGTTTCAGCGTGTGTTGGACCTGTCGCACGTTGAATCATACGTAGGGTCCAAACGTTCTCCCGCTGGCGAGGAGCTGCAGCTTGGAGAGGGAGTGCCAGCTCAGGTGTCGCGGTTCAAAATTACGAGGTCTATCCCAAGATAGCCCTCGCGTTGCTCTAAAACGGAACGTTAATATAACTAAACAAATACATACAATACAAACATTACGGCAAAAAAATTGTATTCGAGTCACAGCTAGCTATACAGAAAAACAAAATAAACTATAAAACAATACCGAGCATATTTTAAAGTAAAAGTGCCTGCGTAGGGTGTAAATACATTGCAACTTGACAATGAAGATTTATTCATCTCAGTTGTAAAGATAAGATAAAATTTAATTAATTAAAGTAGCCAAATTATTCGGGTTTTCAAAGATATACCCCAATCACTCCACAAATTACTTATTTTTAACCCATTTCCAATATAATTAGAAACGCATTAATTAATATAAATGAAAAATTCCCAGGCATGTGCCTTAATTACTGTAGATACCTATTTTACATACAGCATTTTTACAAATCCCACAGCTAACGAACCTTTTAAAGTACGAATAGCGACATCAGATAGCGATTCACGGAAGCAAAAAAAAATCCCCTCCCAATGAAATCCCAATTAGGGGAGCTCCTTTATTTTTAATTACCCGACTGAGCTTGTAAGCGGTAACAAGAAACGAGTTTCATAAGAAAATTAACAAGACTTAATTATCCAGAGTCTTGAAGGGAAAAAATGGTTCGGGGTGTTTTTGCAAAAATGATTCAAAGAACAGAAAAGGAAATAACCATCCAATGTTTTTCCAGCTGTATGTCTGGATGAAAAGATAGTTTAAATTAAAAAGGATTTCTAATTGAAAAAGCTACTTGAGACTAATTGACTACATTTCAATTAAATATTGAAATTTGCGTTCTAAAATACTATAGATATTTAGTAACGATAGAATTTCAATGAAAATATTTATTTAAACTTTAATAATACAAAATTACCTAATACAAAACTATTTGTTTATTTATTACGAATGCAGATTTCGCAAAAACTATTATTTGATTTCTTGGCATAATTGAAGAAATAAATGGTTAAATATCTACTCATTGTCTGAATTGTTTTTTTAAAAAAGTATTCGCTTTAAACAGAGAATACATTAAGGGGCTATAAGACCTTTAAAGTGTCCAATTTTTAGATTTTTTTTATGATTTTATTTGAAAGCTTAAATCATTCTGAGTATTCCAAGATATTACACATGTGTACTTTAAATAGTTTTGAAGATATTGTCAAAAACCATCTCCATAAGTATAGTAAGTGATTTTTTATTTTAAATGCTTATATCTCAAAACTACATTTTCAGAGCTTGCACGCAGTATTTTTAAAATATTGTTCATCGTTTCTCTATGAAATTTTCCAGGTGCGTTTATACAAACACAATGAAAAGAAAAACATGCAAAATCAAGCATTAAGTGTCACTGTTTTTTTTTAGTTCTTGGAAACTTTCTTATAACTTCTCTAAGAAAAAAGAATTATCATATTTTAACAACATAAAATGTAATTTAAATTATTTGGATATTTACCACAATGCAAGATTCTCAAGTTGTGTTATTTTGGAGGGAATCTTTACAATATTTGTTTACAAGAGTTGCTTGGTTTTTTTTTTAAAAAATCATGAAGGCAAGCGAAATTCGTTTTCGGTAATTTATACAAAATTGGTTTATACATATATACATTTGCAATGCTTATAATTATTGCATTGACTTTATATTTAGGAAGGAACCTATCTTATGTAACTAAACAAATCTAAGAAATCCTTGAAGTATTTGATACGTTACAAATACTCACACTTACAGAACTTCTGATTTCCTTTTTTCTGTTGTTAAAAGTCCTATTGTCCCTTAAATTGTCATGGTCCCTTTACCAAATTAATCAATTTAAAATGTGAAATTCATAAAGGAAATATTTAAATTTTGACAACATTTATATACTTTTGAATTTACTGTACATTTTCGAGCTGGGTGGAGGTAATTCTTCTGGTTATATATACTTTAATCCAACTTTCTTCATTACAGTTTGAGATATTTTTTGCTTTAGGAAAACATGGAACGAATAAAGCAAAGCAACTCTGTTAGAAACAAATCCACAAATCGATGGTTCTTTTCTGAAAAACTATTTGCTATAATTAATTAATTAGAATTCCGCCAGGAAGAGAATTTCCGAATCTACTCCCTAATCCTCTTAAAATAAATGAATAAATAAATCTCTGGTGAACTGATAATGCACTTTTAAGAATTTCTGCTTTGATTTTTAGAAATCCAAAACAAAGTATTGAACAAAGAAACAATCTTTCATTATAATATGTTACAGCAAAAAATATTTTTACATAAAAAAGAAATAATCCGAATGTAACTCAAAGACTATAGAACGTTGTGGTCAACGCAATGAATGACAATGACGTACAAATTGTTTTAAGCACGCAAAGTGATTTAATTGTGGAATAACGGGAACATTAAATTCACAAATCGTTCTTAAATGAAACCCTAATATCGTTCTTGTTGCTTCCGGAAGTTCCAGGGATTATAATTTAACAGTCAAAGATTAAAATTATTCGTGTTAAACATAATATGTAAAACTATGTATGTAAATTATGTAAACTTTACTTTTCTTCAGAAATAACTAATATCACATTGTTATCGAAGAAGTGTTCTAACCAGGTGTTAGATGTGATTTATACATAGATATCTAGATTATACTCAAAATTACGATTTTTTTTATGTTTCGATATGACATTTCCTTGCCATTTTAACATTATCGAAACAAAACAATGTATTTTAATAAAAAAAACCCATAATCTTACTTTAAAGCGTTACTGACAGTCAATATGATCATATCAAACTATAAAGGTCCTCATCCTTTCCAATGCGGTACTGGCAATCAGAACTATACCTTTTTAGACCACAGTTTAATCTATAAAAAAGCAGAGTTCAGTTTAGTTATATTAACGTCCCGTTCTGAAGCAACACGAGGGCAATTCTGGGACCGACCTCGTAATTTTGAACCGCGGTCAGATGACGAGGACGACACCTGAGCTGGAACCCCCTCTCCAAACTTCCGCACCGCATCAGCGGGATGACTATGAAGAAGTAGAACTGAAAGAAACTGTTACCAATCGACTCTGTCTGTCCTAAATACCGATTTTACCCTAGGGTGAATTCACATCCATCTAGAAAATCCACATGAGTCTTTTGCCCATACATACGTGGAGACAAAATGCGTTGCAACAACGTGACCAGAAGTCCCGGTCTACGACTCTTGGTTGAAATTTTAAATTAAGTGTCCCAGATTATTACTATTTTGCATAAATAAGTTCATATTATTTTTTTATTAAGATTGACTACAATTGATAAGAAAAAAATTAAAGTGGATTCGAATCTCTAATCGTAAACATCGTAGCACTGTAATGAATTAGGATTGATTCGTCTGTCTTTGCATTACTTTTAAAAATTTACTCTTAATTATCTAGCGACGATAGCAATAATATGATTCTAACATATTATGAAAAAACGTTAAAATTGTGATAAATTTTTAAACGAAAAAATAATTTAGACTTTGACAATTTTTTTCTAAATGAGCAACTAAACCCCAAGAGGTAGTGAAATTTAGTAATTATAGGCTCAACGATCTGCCCAGTAGAGATGTTTCAATGATTCTTCCATGAAATATGCCTCATATCGGAATTTACAGATAGTATGTCAGTCTATAAACATTATCG
>BGPR01002504.1:43051-76112 GCA_013235015.1 Araneus ventricosus | reverse complement strand
GTTTTTGTAACAGTTTGGTAGTCAACGAAAAAAACTATAAATAGTTTTTCTAAAACTTTTAAGATCCTCCATTCAATTACTGAATAGGTAAAACTAGCCACTGACTTAAAGTATTTTCCGTGTCTGTGCGCTTATGACATATCACAATTAGATTTTCAGAGTTTTAAAAGTATAAATTTCATTTAAAGTAAGGGAAAACTAGCCTCAGACTGTCATTACAATGACCTTCTTTCCAAGCGTGCAATCTCGAAGAAAAATGCACTGTAGGTAGCGCGATTTTCAGAAAAGTTTTCATCTTTTAAATGGACTCGTTTTCTCTAAATTGAAATGCACTACAAACGATAAAAAATATTTCGTATTTCCTTTTCCTAATGAAACTGCTGCGAATTCTTCTTACTTATACTTTTATTTCAGAACCGGTATAGAGTTGATCCATTAGGAACTCCGTTTTCCTCAGGCTAAGCGTTTTCTCTTTGGACAGAAGTATTAAAGAAATAAAAATGCAATGCCTTCTCTCGATGGACAATTTTTTCCTATACATTGGTCTTAAATTTTTTATCCTGGTGGACATCTAAAGAAAACGGAAGATAATACTACTTCAATAAAAAAAAAGTACTGAATTTACATGGTACAAGATATTTCAAATCTAAAGTGTTATAGTACTGGCTTAGGAAGTGAAGGTCTAGGAAATGGTTCCTTTCTTTAAAATGGAATTTCTTTAAAAGCTTGATTTAATTTACAAGAATTATGTTAATCGAAATAATGGTAAATTATTTAACTTCATTTTAGACAAAGGTTGGAATCAATCTATATACAGGGTGTCCACACTTATCGTGGTCTACTAGCTAATTTCTAAACCCTTAGACATAGACAATTCCAATTGGAAAAATGCGTTTAATGAAGGGAAAAATTATATTTCATAATTTTTGAGTCACTAAATATATTTCTGAAAATGTTACGAATTCTAATTGTTATACGGTCCTCCGGTCCTATCAGTCATATTTAGTAAAATGTTCTTCACACACTAACATTTTAAACAACAAAAGTTCCACTCTTCTGCGACTAAAACTAACCAAGTTATGGAACTTTGAATTTCACAATTTTAAACCAATCAGCGGCCTCGACGAGTAAATGTTACGCACTGATTGGTGAATCGACTTCGAGGCGGCTATTGAAATTGTGTAAAGTGGTCTGAAACAGCGATGTTCAAAGCTCAATAACTGATCGAGTTATTAGCTTTAGTCAGTCGTTTAGTTAGTCGCAGAAGAATGGCACTTTTTTTTTAAATGTCAGTGTGTGAAAAATATTTTACTAAATCTGACTAATAACACCGGAGAACCGTATAAAAAATTAGAATTCGTAACTTTTTCACAAATGCATTTATAGACTCATAAAACATAAAATTTAAATAATTTAATTTTTTTTAAATTTTTAATTGGAACTATATGCCTATCTCTGATGGTTTAGAAATTAGCTATTGGACAAAGATGATAAGTTTGGACACCCTGTATATAAAATTAAATGTCTGTTTGTTTGTTTGTGTGTGTGTGACAACCCTATACAATTTCACACCTCTCGGCGGATTTGAACGAAATTCGTCACAAATGTTCCTTAGAACCTAGAAAGATTAACTATGCTATTAAAAAGTTGCTAGCCCCTCTAAAGGGGGTTAAAAGGTTTAACGTTTTTCCACCATAACTTTGGAAAATACCATCACCCAGAAGCAATTGTTACACCATCTTAAAATTCGAAAATTTAGCTTTTCAGTGACACCTGTTGCATTTCCATACACTTTCAATCAATGTTGAAAATTAATTTAAACACAATTTCTTAGAATGCTTTTGTTTATTCCAATATCTTTGAAAATGCAAAAGCACGCGAGTGATTAAATAGTTATATAGTTTTATATTTCTGTGTTTAATAACACGCGCTCTTAAAGTTAAATTGATTTCTGTGAATATTTCTACATCATCATTGGTTTTGAGATCGCACGATTTTAGCTCCTTATATGTAGAAAGGTTTTAAACAAAAATTAAAACTCGGAAAAATTGTTTTTGAACCCGTGTTGGCATCATCACGTTGCATTATCATTTACTTGAACGTTATCTGAATTTCTTGGAATTACAATTCTGATTTCTGAAGAGTTGATATTAAGATGTCTGTGTGTTCATACATCATACATACTACGTGTGTAAAATTAAGTAAGGCTATTTCTTCCTTACAAAATGTCTCCTGAGAAACGTACTTCTCTCGGATCAATCACTCCATGGGGAAAAAAAATCCCGATTGCTACGGTTGACTGAAAGCTCTTTACAGACTCAACAGCGTCCACAACAAAAACGCATTAGGCCAGAACAATTACGGGCGTCTGAAGAACCAAAGCAAACTCAACAGCGTCTACGTCAATAACGCATTAGACAAGAAAACTTATGGGCATCTGAAGGACCAATACAAAATCAACAGCGTCTACGGCAATAACGCATTAGACAAAACTTACGGGCATCTGAAGGACCAATACAAACTCAACAGCGTCTACAGCAACAAGGCATTAGTCAAGAAATCTTAAGAACATCTCAGTTACTTGATTATGGATAGCAGCGATGGGTGTTGAGCCATCACAACATGTAAATAGAAGACAAACAAGCATGTGGCAGGATCTCTATCTAGAGGCATTTAGGTATGATCCATCTAAAGACTATTGGCTCCACCCAAAAGCAGCTATTGGGAAAATGAACGCAGTATGTAAGTATTCTCGAGCTAAAAATTTCAAGTGTGAAATGCTAGGAATGTGCTGCTCTAACGGGAAAGTAAAACTCCCTCTCTTGATCAACCCCCAGAACCATTGTATTCACTCATTTCTGGAGTAACTCTTGAATCAATACATTTCCTTCAAAACATTAGAAAATATAATGCATATTTTCAGATGACATCATTTGGAACCACAGTCGTTCGAGAAGAAGGATTCATGCCAACTTTTAAAATACAAACCCAAGTCTACCACAGAATTGGGTCATTGCTTCCGTTTTGAGATAGGACTCCACAGTTTTTATAAATTTATTTCATTGGTGAGGAGAACGTTGAAACCAACCAACGCTGTGAATGGATTTTGGGTACTAGAAGAGAAATCGTTTTAGATACACAAAGGTTACTGCACCAACATAACGCCTTGGTTGAATTATTTAAAATGGATTTAGAACGCGTGTCCACTGATCAGTGCAAGTTTATAATCCGAGCGGACAAAACATCTATTGGAGAACATAAACGATGTTTCAACGCACCCACAGTTAATGAAGTGGCAATAGTCATGGTTGTGGATGGATAGGAAGAGGGATTATAGGAGGGACATAATTATCCAGAAAAGAGGTGAAGGTCTGGAACGTATTGCAGAGACACATCGATCGTATGACTCTACATTATCCCATTATTTTCTGGCAGGGATAGGACGGGTACCGTTTCCATTTAAAACAAACACAGATACGAGATTAACTACAAATAAGAAAATTTCGGCCATGGAATTTTATGCATTTCGGATAATGATTCGGACAGAGTCATCCAATCACATCCTACTTCAGCGATAATTTGTCCATCAATACATAGTAGACATGTATACCAAGATAGAAAGTGCACGTCTTTTATATATTAACTTGAATCAGCAGAAACTTCGAGTAGAAGAATACATACACGTGAGAGACGCCATAACCAACGACGGAAAAGTTACAGATATTAGCAGAATGGTCATTCTTCCGGCAACATACATAGGCAGTCCAAGGCATATGCATGAGTATGCACAGGATGCCATGACATATGTACGATCTTACGGGAGCCCAGACCTATTTATCACATTCACGTGTAATTCAGTAGGGTCTGAAATTAAAGAACTTGCCCATGGTCAATCACCAGCGGACCGCCATGATCTGATAAATCGGGTGTTTAGGAAAATTCTTATAAAACTTATTGACATCATAACCAAAAGCTGCATCTATGGTGAAGTAAATTGCTGTATGTATTCAATCGAGTGGCAAAAAAGGGTCTTCCGCATGGCTCACATCCTGATATGGCTAAAAGAGAAAATACGCCCCGGGGATGTAGACAATGTTATCAGGGAGGAGATTCCCGATATACAGCAAGATCCTGTTCTGTTCGAAATTGTTTCAAAACTTATGATTTACGTTCCTTGTGGTGCCTTAAATATGAAATCCCCGTGCATGTACGAAACAATATCCAAGAAAAATGATCTGCAAAACACAGACGGCTGAAGATGGTTACCCACTATACAAACGACGAAAGCCCGAACAAGGAGGCCATACAACAGTTATAAATTTAAGAATCAACAATAAATATCATGAAGTTGAAATCGACAATCGTTGGGCTGTACCTTACTCGCCTATTTTGTGAAAGATGTTCCAAGCATACATTAATGTCGAGTATTGCAACTCTGTCAAGTCAATCAAATATATTTGTAAATACATCAACAAGAGTAGTGATATGGCTGTTGTAGAAATTAACAATGCAACAACAGGAGTCAATGATGAAATAGCAAGATACCAAATGGGCCGATACATTAACAGTAATAAAGTAGTTTGGCGAATCTTACTTTTCCCCATTCATGACCGGTACCCAGCTGTCATTCATCTTAGCGTACGCCGCGAAAACGGCCAACGTTTTTATTTCACTTCTGATGATACTCAAGAAAGAGCTGCTCAACCGACACATACAACATTAACAGCCTACTTTAAGCTCGGCCGAGAAGACGTTTGCAAAAACATTATTTTACGCAGAGATAACAAAACATTCCACTTAGAATAAGTCTAAAAATTCATTTTGTAGAAGAAAATAAGGTACTGTCTTTTCAGGACATCCCATTGTATATGAATCTGATGCATTAAGACGTGGTTCACCAAAAAAACGCTGAGTGCTTTTATCTCCGTCTGTTACTCCATACCATCAGGGGACCCACTTCTTTCACGATTTAAAAACTGTTTAAGGGTAGGTGTGTGAAACATACAGAGAAGCATGTCTAAAACTCGGTTTACTAGAAGACGATCAACAATGGGATTCGACCTGACGAGAGGCATCTGTGTACACGATTCTTCCCTCAATTACGGGATTTCTTTGCCCTCATTAATACAACCTGCGCACCTTCAAATCCCTCAAGGCTTTGGAAAAAAATACAAAGATAGATTTAGTGAAGATATTTTGCATCAAAAGCAGAGGGAGAATCCAGACATTTTGTACCTCAAATTTACAACGAAACTCTCATACTGCTTGAAGATTAGTGTCTATCAATTTGTGGCAAAACGTTGCTTCAGCTTCGATTACCAGTTCCAACAAGACAAGCACATCATAATCTAGATAGAGATTTGCTACGAGAAACTAACTACGATATCAATATTTTACAATTCTGCATGGACGGTGGGCACAAATAAACCTCGACTAACGGAAGATCAGCGAACGGCTTATGAAGCAGACATGAATTTGATTGCTGAAGGGAACTGTGGCATTCTCTTCCTGGACGCCCCTGGTGGAACTTGAAAGACCTTCTTAATAAATTTGATCCTTGCTGAAATTCGATCTAAACGTCATATAGCTCTTGCCGTTGCTTCATCAGGAATATCTTCCATACTTTTGGATGGTGGTCGCACAGCTGATTCAGAGTTACAGTTACTACTAAACTTAGCTCAAACTGAGAATCCTATATGCAATATAAGCAAAAGGTCTGTTAAGGCGGCCGTCCTACGAACTTGCAAACTTATCGTTTGGGATGAGTGCACAATGTCAAACAAAAAGGCCTTTGAAACTCTTGATCGAACTATGCGTGACCTCCGAAATGACAACAGAATTATGGGATGAGTTATCTTACTATCAGGAGACTTTCGTCAAACTCTACCTGTCATTTCAAGGGCAGCGTCAGCGGACGAACTATATGCATGACTCAAAGCCTCAGAACTTTGGCAATATGTCCAAAGGAAAACTTTAACCACTAACATGCGAGTGTGCGTACTCGATGATATCCCTTCTGAAAACTTTACAAAATAACTCCTTAGCCTGGGTGATAATTTTAACAATAATTTTAATATGTATTTTATATTGAGGAATTCAATAATTGAATTTGGTTTAAAAGCCTAACATGGCGTACGTATTCGTGTCAGCCGTCACTAGAAAGTAGAAAATAAAATACAGTCGGACCTCTATTTAACGAGCCCCTATTTTGCAAACTTTTCCTTGGAACCAAGAACATTTTGCGAATTTCTTCGTAAAATAACCTCCAAATAGCGAAGTGCATTCTCTATTTAACGAACTTTTTCTTGTGGTCCAATATTGTTTCCTCCTATTTCTCAAAATATTTCTGAAAATTTCAAACTTTTCTTTCTTTTAACACATTTTATGGCGATCAATGACCTTGAACTGGCTTTACCAGTCACCTAACTCGCCGAGAGCAGTAAAATTGGTGTCATTCTTTGCATTTCATCCAGGAAGTGCAACCTTTACTCCCCCACTGTCCACTTCACTAGAAAAACCTTCAATATCCCCCTTTCACCCTCAATAGAGCTGTCCCGTGTCCTTCTACTAGTCTCCCTTTTTCTAGATTGTTGATCGGAGTCGTGCTGGTAATTTCGGTTCTTGTAGCTGGAAAATGTCAAAGCAAAAGTGCTTGAGCATCAAAGAAAAACAATGATGTGCTGGTTGATGATTTTCTTTCGCCTGATTCTGAAGCTGAAACCTCGGAAACACTAACTGAATTGGATATTTTGGACAGTGTGAAAAATAAAAACAATACAGCAATTAATTGCGACGAAGATGATGTAGATGGAAATGATTATGATGCAGAAATCAACAAACCTTCGTATGATGAAATGATAAAATCATTTGAAACAATACGCCTGAAGGGGCTTTTGATGCATTGCAAAGATGCGAAACGTATTATGAGAGAAAACACTTTTTCAAACAAAAAACTGAGACAAAATTAACAGACTTTATCAGTAATTAAATTTAAGAACGCGTGTGGTAATGTATGCTTAAAATTACTTGTTATAATAAATGCGGTAATGTCATTAAAATTCATTAATTTTAATATAAAATTATTTTTTTAAATTGAAAATGCAGTATATTCCCGGACAATGTTTTGTTTTCCTTGCAGATTTCTTTTTGATGGGTGAGATATATAAAACAAATAGATATTAATTTACAAAATAAAGGTCTGATTAATTACTTTTTTAATAATATTTAATGTTTATGAGTTTAAAATATGTTTTGTGTAGTTTAAAATATTTTAAAAGGTGAATCTCTATTTAGCGAATTTTCCATATAACGAACTTTTTTTCGGGATTTAGCAACTTCGTTAAATAGAGGTCCGACTGTAAATAAAAAAAAATTAAGGTATACGCTTTAATTCATTCGAAAAAATGAGCGGAAAAGTTGAAAATAATTTTTCTCATTACAATAAAATGCATGGTTCGAATAGGTGCCTTTACCTTCTAGGAATATTCCATTTGTTTAAGAAAATGTACGCAAAATATAAGGTGCTATATAAGGCGCTCACGCTTTTATTCGAACCAGGCATTTTATTGTAATCAGAAAAATTATTTTCAACTTTTTGCGTTCATTTTTTCGCATGAATAAAAGCGTATACCTATAAAAAAATTATTTACTTTATTACTCGATATCCTTGTTACATCTCCAAAGTAAAGACCGCCGAACTGTATGATCAGCGAAAGGTAAGGCCTGCCTCAATGGTCAAAGATCTTTTTTCATGATTGCAGGTCTCCATTCTCACTCTTCATGGCGTCATATTTTATGTGACTTCTTTTGTGTCCTTTTAGATATAGAGAAGGAAGACTAACTGAGATCTCGATTCAGTAGAAGAAGCTGGATATATTTATCGCTTTATTGCTTCTACTGAAGAGATAGTTCGGAGAATAGAGTCATTATCACTCGGGGCATTTGTATTCTCTTTGTGTTTTTGTCTCGTTTTCATGTGTACATTTTAATTGATATGAGGAAACTGTAACAGACTTCAGTACTTTATTGTATTTCATAGATCTTTTCTAAAGTTTAATTTTGTGGAAAAGAGCAGATACACTATTTTCAAAACTGCATGGATCTTTTAAAAACCATCTTTTGGAAATTTTATTGCTAATAATCCTATGCTTGTCTCATTCTTTTATGTATTATTTTATTATATGTGAGTAGTTTCACAATACTGATGAATTTGAAGACAAGAAGAAGAGAAGCCTTAGAAGAATTTGATTTTAAGGACAGTGAAAGAAGGGAAAAAACTTTATAAATAAAAACTCCTCGTCTAATGATGAAGTGATATAATAATCAGAATAAGTCTAATGATGAAATGATATAGTGATGAAAGATATTCATAATTACGCTTCTCTTGTGATAATATCAGCTCATTTAACATAAATGTGAAATATGTACGTTCATACACTAACATTTATAATTCATTCACATTAACATTCACATATAACATTCATAATGCACTTACGTTTTAGAAATAATTTCTATTAACCTTTATAAATAAATATTTCATATTTTTAACAAAGGAATTTTTTATCGTTTGGTAGATCAACGTTCCATTTCAAAGTTGCAAGAGGGCTATTGGGAATGGATCTCAAAACCTGGACTTTACACTACGACAAACCCCTGACTCCAGAGATAAAAGTCTCCGGTTTGCTGTTCGGATGGGTTGGGGTAGAAACTTTATTGAACAAAAAAAATACAGAAAGTGTTTAAATATGGATGAAATGCATGTGAGAACTATAAAAGCAATGAAAAATGAGCTATTTACTGATGAAGAGAAAAACTCGTGAAGCAGCAACAATTTTAATACACGCCCCCAAAAGTTCACTACTTTTAGAAACTTGTAGGAGGACAGATTAGGGTCTTTGGTAATGAACCTCTAGAGGGCCGGGGTCCATCAGTCTGGACTGTGGTGATAATGGTTCAGGCGTTGTTCTTTTCATCAAATCCTGAAGTGTGGTCAGATGAAAAAAGCAAAGCCTGAACCACTATCTCATTTCCCGACTTCCACGCCACACTGATTAGAGGACATTCAATAGAAACGGACTTAACATGCACTAATCTCCTGTACGTGGCGGATCTTCAGCGAATTCGGGAATAGGAGCATAGGCTCTGCCACCAGCCCACCAGAAATAGTTACAAAAAAATCCTGGCTGGGAATCTTACCGAGACACCTTACCAAAATTAATATATATTTTTATTTTAAAAAAAACTTTAGACCTCATTGCTTTTGAGCTCATTGTTATTTTAATGTTTCAAACAAGCAGATCTTGGTTGACATTTCAGTCTGACCAAGATTCTTTAACAAAATTAAAATATTTTTTATTTAGAAAATACTTAAGTATTCTGAGATTTTTTTTTATTTTGTAGCTTCGTTCCAGTTAAGAAATATAGCTTTGCGAACATTTTTTTACCGAGTTTGGCACCGAAATAGATAAGGGAAGTTATTGTGATCCATTTTTATTCTACTTCAATGGACAAAATGAAGAGGCGTTGGTTTTACCATTTAATATTAATGGTATGACAACAATAAGAGCGTAAAAATAAAAGAAAAGCATTCTGTATAAAAATTTAAATATAAATCGAGTATTTCGCATTTTATTGAAATCAAACATCCTACCTTAAAATTATTAACTAAAATATAATAAACGATGCAGCAATCAACACAACACGAAATTAAATTTCTGACACGAAAAAATAACAAAATATTTGTAAACTTATTATGAAACGAATTTTCTGAGTTTTAAAAACCAATCAAAAATTAATTTACAATTTAACTGCTTTCCAAAACGGAAGAATATTCATTAAATAATTCCCTTAATTATAAAACATAAGAAAATTCTAATGAATTATGTTATAGAATTGAAAACTTTCATCTAAGCGCAGCTTTTGAAAAAAAAAATCCTTAAAAGTGAAAAAACGAGTTTGAAGTTATTACAATTTGTAATGGTTTTGTACGAGAAAACGATTTTGTAAAGGACATTTAAACGGAAAGAAAGTGGAAATCGATTTTTGATGGCAAATTCGAATGTTCATGTCGCTGTACAGTTTGTTCCCTATTTTAATATTTGCTAGACTTACTAGCAAAGAAAGAACACAAGCAGATTAAAATTATTTTTATTTTTAAAATAAAATTAAAAACTAAAAGTTATCAGGAATTGTTCAAGATACGACTTTCACAGTGTTCTGAAAAATGGCAGTGAAAAAGTAAAAACATTTTAAATTTCTATTCGGGGTCCTTAAAATTTATTTAACGTTGGAGGACAAAGAATGAAACATAATTTTTAATTTGAAAAAAGAATATAATTTTAAGAATTATGGGTGAGCATTAAATACAAGAAAAGAACATAAAATATACTAAATCTTTCATAGCTACCAATTTTCTTTAATGCAATGTTTCACTGCCTTTGATTTATTTCAAGGGATTTAAATAATATTAGGAAACAAAAAAAACTCTAGTTCAAATTACTCATTTTACAAAATATATGCAGTTAATTTAAAGTATATTTTAACATAATTATATATATTTTAACATAACAAATATTTTTAATCCATCTTGAAGTTCAAAATTTTACCTTTTCGATGATACCAATTTTTTATCTGTGACATATTTCCTTCAATTTTTCAAAATTTAATAAATTATTGTCTACATGTGGAGACGACTTTGAAATAACACAAATTTATAGCTACTCCTTTGCTAGGCAACGGTTAGACTCTAAACTAATTTAACTTTTTTCTGAAATTTTTGATTATTTTTATAAATATATTTTATATAGGAAGAGAAATATCACCGTCAACTTTTAAAAGCCCCAAAGCTATTTAAAATTTCAGTTGATTGGAAATTAATCAAGATTTTAGCATTTTCCGTAATATTTTTCGAAAATATGTATTATCTCACAAAAACTATTTTTACACCATGTTAAAAGTTCAAAAAATTAGATTTTCATGACACAAGTTTCATTTCCGTTCAATTCGTTGCCCTCATTTTAATAATTTTTCAAAAATTGTGTATAAAATTCCTAATTTCTTGCATTTTTTTATTGATGAAAAACAAGAACACATAAGAAAAACTGTTGCTAGATCACATTAGTAGAATTCTGGATGAAGACTAATTTTATAATTTTTTTATTCATATTTATTTTAACTCTTAATGAAAACTTTACTATCTAATTAATTATCCCTACACATCCGTTAAAATCTTTCTTATACAGCAAGATTTATGAACAAAATTTGACGTACCTATGCAACAAATATATAATAATATATAACAATAACTTACGGAGAAAATTAGCTATCGGCGGTTTTTAAAAATCGTCTGGTTCAATTGATAATCTCATTTTAATTTTTTTTTAACGTTTCAACCGATAAAATGATTTTTAAATTGTTCTGCTCACCCCTTGGGGTCCTTTGTAAACTCTTTTCTAATGTAGTTCTTTTGTTTTATGTTTCCCCTCCGGCCTGTGGAAGGCCTTACACCCTCCTGGGTAGGCTGGGCCGGAGCGGGTTGTAAATAAATAAATTTCTATACAATAGTAGTTTTTACATCAAAAATATTTGGCATGAAAGTATTTTAATCCCGAGCAACGCCGGGCATAACAGCTAGTTATTTAATAAAGAAAAGATGGAATACAAATATGAACACATTCGGCGCACAAACCAGAAAGAAAAAGCACAACAAATGTTCAAAAGCAACTACAAAAGCATTTCATAACAATATAATGCGCTTCATATTCAAGCAGATGGTGTTTAGAGACATAGCAGTTGACTCGCTTTTAATGTGTTTACTCTCTTCGATGCAATCCGATCGCAGTCACCTGGGATGATAAACACGCAAACAACCGTAAATCTTTGATATGGCTAACTGCCTAAATCGCCTCCTGTCTGGAATGGGACATAGCATTAAATCTGAATAATGAAAACTGGGATGGCAGAGAACGCTTGTAATGCCAGTAACATGGATAAGCGTCGATTTATGTGGCGTTTAAATTGTGTTCAAATTCAATACAAGCATAATCAATGGAAGAACAAATAAACCAACATTTGTATACATTGGGACAAATCCTAAAATAAATATTGCGCATAAATTTCAGTGCAGACAGTGCCACTCTATATCATAATAAAAGGCTTCCCTGTATGTTTGTCGGTGAATGAAATGAGAAACACTATTAAACCAGTACAGTGAACAATATACTGGCGTGCATTGCACATAACAACCGCAACAAAGAAAAGTCTAATCGTTCAGTACATTGACGATGTATTAAAGTTTACCTTGCACATAATTTCAATCCAAGTTACAGGAATGAAAGAATAGGAATACAACACTTTGTAATTATTCCACAAACGGTCGAATTTGCATAGCGTGGAGCTGTCGTGAATGAGCAACCTAATGAAAGATGCGCAATTGTTGTCAAAATTAAATTGCTTCTATGCATTTGATATGCATGAGGAGAACTTCTCTATTAGATTCGGCAAAATAAGAGTTACTACAAGATGTTCTGCGAAATAATATAAAAACAATTTTTTTTTATAATATGACAGCGATAATAAATAAAAAAAGAGTACAAGAAAAAAAATCTAATAAGAATTTTTTTCCAGGGAAAAGCTGAACACCAGATGTTAGCTAAAAGCAAATAAATAAACGAAATTCTGATGTAAATTTATTGATGATTTCTCATATTTAATATTCTTTTATGTCAAAATACACAAAACGCACATTCTCGATAAATTTTGATAATATAAAATGCATCAATACTTCAATTTCATTGAAAACAAAGTGTTATGAAGAGGGCTAACTCACGTGACTATAATCACATATTAATCGTAACAGCGCATGTGATGCAACATCTAATTGCACGTTGTCTCCCATTATGCTCTTAGGCCGCGGTGGCCTAGTGGTAAGGCATCGGCCTCGGGACCCGAAGGTTCGAAACTCGATTCCACTAAAGTGTATTGGACCTGTTCCACGTCATATCATACGTAGGGAGTCAAACGTCCTCCCGCTGGTGAGGTGCGGAAGATAGAGAGGGGGTGCCAGCCCAGGTGTCGTCCTGGTCACCTGACCGCGGTTCAAAATTTCGAGGTCCGTCCCAAAATAGCTCTCGTGTTGCTCCAAAACGGGACGTTAATGAAACTAAATAAAGCCGTTGTGCTCTTGCATCCTATTCTTTTTTATAAGATATGTAATTGATTGAAAAATAAAAATTCGATACTTATCTTACGAATAGAAATTCCCATCTTTGCAGTTCGACCTTTAGAAAGCATTAAAATAATATCAACTTTTCGCTGGAAATGTGTCTACTTATGTTTAAATTAGAATCTTATCTTAAACATTTTTTTTTATCTTGGTTTCATACATTTCAGAATGAACGAATGCCCACAGACATTTTCTGTCATGTTCTGTTTTTATATCAGTTTCAGGAAGAGAGTAAATTAATTCTAACTTTACAATGTACTTTTTTATTTCTTCTTTTTCATTTGTCTTTAAAACTTTGGAGGTGGGAAACGTAAAAATTCGGGCTTTTTTTTCGAATTACCCAACATTAAAATTTTAATTCAAGAATATGACTAACATACCTGTTTAGATAATTTGGACATGTTGATAGATGTCTATATCAATGCTTTCACTTTTTCTTTTATGGTATTATTAGCTGATGCCCACGCCTTCTTTCGCAGTATAGGAACTTGTAAAAAAATATTTTATAAGCAAAATCCTTTTATCGTCTGAAACGTTTAAATAAAATGAAAGCATCAAGGGAACCAAACGATTTTTAAAAACCGCCAAAAGCTAATTTTCCCAGTAAGATGTTATTTTTTTTAAGATTGAAATGAAATTTAATTAAGCATTTTGGTGTTTCAGTTTGATTTGTATAGATAATCACTGGGCAGAATTCCAACGCAAAATTATCTGTTCTTTTATTTTTATCTTAAATGAGAAGATCTGTTGCACGAAATATTTTTTGGATCTCGTAGTTTTTGAAAACTGTCCCAAATATGTTTTTGAAACAGCAGAAAGCTAATTCTTTCAAAAGTTATTAATAATTTCTTAAGAATATTTGTTTCCTTGATTTGGTTTAACCTCTAAAATTAAAACAACGTGTCTCACACGTTCATCGAATTACAGAATTTTTGCTACTTAAATCCGCATTTAAATCAACGTAACAATTAATTTTAAATACAAAAGTCAATTGGACACGCTTAAATGTCTTAAATATTCTTTACCATCTTAAATAGATTGAAATAATAAAAGATTAAATAAAATCATAATCTTAACTAAAACATTTTAATTTTAACCTTCCAGCGGGCGCGAGATACTTGAGTTGTGCATCGTATTACATATTTATATCGTTAGTTTATATACTTAAGCGCAATTTTATTTATAAAATCTGTGTTTACTACTAGGCTAATAAATACAGATAACATTAATAAAAGTTGCATTTATTTTTGAAATACAACACGAAATATATATGTAATACGATGCACGATATGTCGTAAAATTTGCGTAAGCGCGCCCGCTGGAAGTTTAAGAATTATACAAAATTAATCATTAAGAATGAAACAAAAAAAACCATTTAAATCTGCATTCACCATTAAAATTATTAAGTATTCATAAAAGAAAAGAAGAAATTTGTGTTCGCGGAGAACAAATTCGACGATTTTGCGGTTCCATGTCCGCCATGTTTTCAGAAAGACAAACCAGGAATCCATATTAAACTATTTCTGTAGCGAACTGACAGCGCTATCAAAAGCGCGCGCGAACGACATTTATTTTATATGTTCTAAATCTAGCTATTTATTTTTTCACTGTAAGAATATCGTCTGAGGTGTGAGATTATGAGTTTGTGTTTTATTATTTAGAGCGAGATTTTAATAATCAGAATATGCTTAACTGTTTTTTCTGTAAATTATGTACATAATATATGATGTTTATATTATTAGTTGCAATGGGGAACTTCAGCATTTATTTTTATTTTTTAAATCGATTTAAAATGCTTCGAAACGAACAATAACATTAAAAAAATTTCTAGACAGTTTTTTTTTTTTTTAATTGGAATCAAAGTTCGCCTCTCAGAATTCGCGGGAAAACGATCCATTTTCGCGCGAAACGAGTCTGACGTCAAAGTTGCCAGACAGGAGAGACACACGCTTCCTTCCCGTTCGCCCTCTATAGAGATTCTCTTTTTTTCTATATTTTCCGACTATCGCATCAGATAAAATAATGTCGGAAAGATACAAGTGTTGTATTGTTCCTAAATGTAGTAATACAACTGTAACGGCACCCGATAAATTATTTATCAATGTGCCAAAAAATTATGTTATTCGCAAAAAGTGGTGTAAAGCGATGAAGAGATCCGAAGCTAAATCCGGAATTATTAGCAAGCAGCGTTCGTCATGTCTGTGGAGATTATTTTGATGCGAGTTATTAATCTATATTATACCTATTAAAATTGTATATCATGAAGCACAGTAAATTCAGAATTCGATATCTTTTTTGTTTTTAAAAGAAGTATAAGGTGAGGTTAGCAGCAAAAAGATTAAGATATTTTAAAACAAATAGTTAAAGTTAATTAGTTTTTCCCATTTGATTACATGAAATTTATTTTTTACCCTTTGAGGGGCCATTGTCCCTTGAAGGGTAAAAATATAGAAGATCCCACCTTCTTTAAGAATCTTTTTTTTAAAAAAAAAAAACTTGGTCATGTTATTTTATAGCACAAATTTTTTCAATGGATATTCGAATGTTTCTTATATTTTTTAAAAAAATTACAGTACTATTGAAAATTAATAAGAATATCTTAAAAATTAAATTAAATTCAGGAATTTTTTGATAATAAAATTCATTTTCAGTTGTAGTTCAACAAAATAATTCGCAGAATTAATTTTTGATGCGAAATAAATCCTTTACATTCAATGAATGTCTTAAAATCAATAGTCTTCAAAAAGTTAGTTTGCTCATCAATTATTATAGTTGAGAAAAGGCGGGATAAATTTATCTCATCGTGCATCTCGAGTTTGTAGATGACAGCTCTTAAATTCCTAGATCAGTCGCATTTGGTCTGGTTTGAATATTATTATAAATTTATATAGTTTCTTCCTTTCACAGTGCACAGATCTCCGCCTCTCTTCACCTGGGCATACCCTATGGCATTATCCCCGCAGCTTTCTTCTGCAGATCTGCAATAAAAACATACTGTTATAAATTTGTTATGCACTACATTCAATTAAAGTTCATAGCTTTTTGTGATAGTGCAAATTTACTTTTGAATTCCAAATGTGTTTTTACAAAACATTTTGCGTAATTTTCCGTTAACAGGACATCAGCCATAATTTAAGCACTCGTGCAAATTATAAGAACCTTATAACGCTGCGCACCCTTAATAGAAACCTTATATATCCAACAGCAGTAAACATTTTGATTGTTCATTTTTTTTATTTCTACAATCTCTTAGCCAACATTTTTATTCGGTGATGGCTGCTATCCTGCTAATGAAATAGTACCAATTTTTATTTAGACATTTAATATTTTCTATAGTTAGTTATATTAGTTATTTGTGAAAACAAGTAATTTTAAATGCGATAAAACAACAGCTGTCTATATTACTACTGATTTTTCTTCTCTATAGTTGAGTCAGAAAGTTTTATTTTTATAGTTTTATCACACAAAAAACAAAGTTTTCGAGGGAAATTCGTATATTTTTGGATATTTCTAAATTTTGGGTATACATTAAAACACACTCTTAACACATTAAAAAATTAGAGTTCTGCAAGCATTATTAGTTTTTGTTTATTGCGTTTACAAAGTTTAAATGCTTTTTTCTCAAACTTTTATTTTTGTTGATTATTATATATATATATATATATATATATTATAAGAATTAGTATGGATTTTGGCCCGAGATTCTAGTTATTTTTTTTAAATTACCAAAGTTAATATTTTTAAAATGTTCGAGTTTTTTTCAGGCCTAGTTACAAAAATAATTATTAAACTTCAAAAAATAATCAGATCTTCACTCTCATGGTTACTTTTCTTTCCAACAATCCAAGAAACTTAAAATAACTAAAAAAATATTAAAAACTACGTATTTTATAAAACTTTAAAAAAATTTCTAAAATGTCAATTTTTTTAAATGTTTAAAATATTAGTTCTTGCTAAAATGACTTTTTAAAAATCACATTATATTTAAGAATATAATCTGAAAAAAAGTCATTGATTACATTTTATTAATACTGCCTCCATTTTTTAAAGGATACTGTTTAGCCTTAAGTTTGTAATATATGAGAATCTTAAAATCGTAGGGGAAAAAATGAAATTATAAGACAAAAAGGAGAAATCTTACCATTGTGCTTTTATTCCTCGTATCTCAGCCATCATAAAATCGGAATTTTTCTTGAAATACATTACCATCATTGTCGAATCAATCCTTGGCAAATTTCTCCGATTTACCTTGTACAAAACCAATATCTTGAACGTTGAATAGTATAAAAGCTAAAAACTTCACTTTTAAAATGTTAGCTGGTACAAACGCCTTGATTCAAAGCAGGGTACAGAAGTAGCGAAAGAGAAGTATGTGAAGGAAGGCACCCTTGACGTCAAAATCTACTCGGCCAATGAGAGTGCGTTTCGGATTGCATCAGGATTCCTGCTATTTCGGTGCATCTTTCGCTCTCAATATTTAAATAAATAAATTTTTATGTAAAATTTCACTTGCATATTTGAAATTAGAATTATTTTTTCTACAAATACGGATGGCTTTCACGTGTTTTAAAAAAATGCTGAAGTCCCCATTGAGTCTTCTTTCTTGAGTAGGAATTCCGGTTCTGGAGTTAAGTTTCAGTTTTTACATCGGAATCCCAACAACAACAAAGTTCGTTTTAAGTTTCAGATATTTTCATGATAATACAAATATATACAAAGACAGCACATCTACTTATAAATGATTTACAAAAGACTTATCAAATTACATTTCAAAATATCCACAGCAATAACAACTCTTCATCATTAGTTCTCAGTTAATACTGTTTCTTTTCTTTCGACCCTTTAAGGATCGCATTTTTTTCTTTTTTTGCTATCTAATATGATGACCCCTCCTGTTTCGGAAAGGGGCTGTCGTTTTCATTCATCTAAGAAGGCATAGGATACTTGAGATGCTTATAGATTCTACGTAATTTTTGTATCAAATTATAAAGCTAATTAATGATTGAATTTTAGTTTAAAACCTAAAAGTGCGAATTCGATGCACGTCAATATGATGGGCGCGAGACTTGAGGTGTGTGCTAAAAAAAGCTGCAGACAATAACAATAAAAACGTTGTTGAAAATTGTGTTTAAAAACATTTTCAATAATTAATCAAAATGAAACAGAATGTCGCATGGAAATGCAATTTGAGTCGTTGAAAAGCAAATTTTTTAATCTTTAAGGTGATGTAAAAAATGGTTTTTGTGCAAGAATAGGCTCCCGAGTTATTGCGGAAAAACGTTAAAATTTAGGGTAAATTTTAATTAATTTAAATCCTAATTAAAATTCAAAAAAATCCTTTTTTAGTGAGCACCTACTACCCAAGAAGCAACCGATTGCCAAATCCCAGTGGTTTGGGGTATTCGGTGATGAATCAGCGAGTTCCTTTCTCTTTTATATGTGTGTATATTGTCTAGAGCAAGCACAGTTACGTTTTTTCTATATCTTGCATCTAATTCGTATGCCACACACAATGTGTTAAATATTCCCCAGAAAATATTGTGATATTTTATATTAATATTGCTTTTTTAAAAATCCATTAATTTCCGTATCTATTTTTCTATTCTTTAGATGCTATCTTTATGCTTCGAGGGCTTTGTGAAAAAATAAATTTCATCTTTTGTCATTGGGAATTTATTATTTATTTGATCAATTGGTTGCATTTTAAAATGGGACATCTTTTTGCTTCTTACCCATTTCAAAAGCCTTATTGGTTTATCGTGTCTTTAGTAAACCCAAAAGAGTTTCATTAAATCTTTTTTACTGTGGTCACTGCATGATTAGAAAATTATATAATATTTGCAACGCGCCATTAAGTTTAATACTGATATACTCTTTTTTCTTTTGAGGACACGTTCCAATTATTCCTCTCTGGGACAGATAAAGCATATTTTTCATTTAAATTTTTAAAATGTTAACTTAGCAAGTACTAGACCGCAACGAAAGGCAATCAATAAACCAGTGCAGGATATAGATAGTAACCAAAAAAAGACAAAACAACGCAGATTTTTACATTTTCTTTACAAGTGATAGTTTGACTTTTAGAGCTAATAATTTTCCATTCGAATTTCCCACTACCAGACGAAAAATAAAATAGCTGTTTATGAAAATTCACGTCATCTGCTCATTAATTTTTGAATCCATATAGGGCATCCCGAAAGGTCGTCTGCAAAGTTTAAAGGCACGTCTGGCATACAGAAATAAATCATTTTTGCAACAGAACGAGTGGGAAACAATGAGAGGGGGCACCGGTGCTCTTCGTCTGTGAATTAAGTAAAAGAAAAGGATGCATTCGATATAATGTACGACACAGGTTTAATGGAAAAAACATTTATAATAGCATAACAACACAGTTTGCATTAACAACAGCATGCAAAGGATGTATCGCTTCAGGCGGCAAGTCCTTTGAAGACTTAGGGGTCTATTCTGGTACCCCCGGTTGGGTTGTTAGACGTCACTTTTCCCATTGTTAACGTGCGGAAAAAGTGACGTCTCCCAACCCAAACGGGGGTACCAGAATAGACCCGTTTCTCAAGTTCTCTAAATGCTTGTTGTTGAGACTGCACCCTGCTGCCAGCAAAAGAAATCATAACATGTGCCGATCTCCGCCAGCGGCAGAGCAATATAAGATAGGACAAACACTTATTAAGGGGAATTCCCACTTGTCAAGGGAAATGTATTTGCAGAGAGAATAACAAATCTAGTGTTTATGCAAATATAGCGTCGAACTAGAGTTAGTACTTGGCGCACAGTGATTATTGGATTCCTATCGATTTACTGTGTGCTTGTGGGCGTGCGTGCACACAAAAAAAACCGTTCTGCATTACGTGTAAATAAAAGAAGAAAGATAAAAAAAGAGAGGGACCCAATGAATTTCATAATTTTAAGAACAAAAAGGGACTTCGAAGAAGAATACATAAAAGAATTTTAAAGTAATTATGTAATACAGATTATTTTAAATTTTAATTCATTATTTCACATGTAAATAAAGGTAACGAAAGAGGCAAAGTACGTGAGATGATACGTCAAAATATATAGAATTGAATTTCGTTTCAAAATGTTTATTCATTCATAAAACTATTCTCTCTTAAAGTTTAAGTAAATGAACATTCCCTTCCCCTCCCCTCTTCCGAAATTCATGATCTGTGCTCCTTTCTAATCTCTAGTCTAAACTGCCGGTTCTGCCAAATAAAGATTTCATAGTTAGCCACTTATTGTCATTAATTTCAGTTTAAATGGAAATTATTTGAATGAGTTTGTTAACCATTTCTAGCAAAAGCGATAGATATTCTTTACCATTTATAATTACGAATAAAACGAGGCTCATTTTCCAGACTTTCAATCGGCCATTAATAATTTCGCCGCTTTCGAAACTCATCCACGGTTGGAATACGATTTCAAAAGACGACCCTTTCGAGGACATTTCAATATCAATTTGAACTCCCGGCTATTTAAAAATCAGTGAATGTGAACGCTTAGCATTTCCTTAGAATCGACAATACACGAAACCTCACATTAATGATAATAGCCAAACATTTCCATTCAGAGGATTAATAATTAAGCATCGTCTGTTTTGATCAAAAGGAGCTTTGACTCCTTGGGAATTCTTTAAAGACAATGAGAAGGATGCATTTCTGTCTATTAATATCTCAGCATGGATATAACAAAAATAACTCAAAAATTTCATTTCAGAAAATGCGTTGTGTGGAACGTCCAGTTTCAATGGCAATGATAATATATAGACAGTATAAACATTATCCCAAATGAAGTATAGAAAATAAAAAAGGAGAAGAAAGCAATTAAAGAGATTTATACAGACAACGATTGCCGAATAGTGGCCAAAGGCTTTATGACAGAGTCTCGATTCGGAGAGTGAAGGGTTTAACAGTCGATTCCAGTGAAGATTCGCCATGGTTATGTGGTTACAGTGGAAAACAAGATGAGGGTAAAAAGAAGATATCCGAGTTTGTTTCTACTAATTCAGGTGCTGTATTCGTTCTTAGAAACAAATTCAAATACTTCTTTTGAGTTAGGAATAAACATTAGCTTTATTTTCGATTCGTAATTGTTATTTTTCCTTTATTTTTATGTAATATTTTTCAGAAAATTAAAAAAAGATGTCCGTATTCCAGGGCTTCTACTGTACTTAAGTCGTAGAAGTGAGAATGATTTCATCTATATCCGTTTATCGTCTGTATATTTGAATTTATTATGGAGGAAAATCTAATGCCTTATTCTGAAGTAATTAATTACTCCCCTTCGGAGTCAACACATATTTTTCAACGTTCTGGAAGCATCCTGGTGGTCCTTTTCGAAAAATGCTTTTGGTTGGCGGCATATCCACTCCCGAAAAGTTTGATTGGCGACTTCGTTGCCTCTATGCTCTCTCTGAAACTACTCCAACACAGGGTTCCGCGAGAAACATTCTTCTCCGTACTATTGTTGGAGTCTGTGCTGAACTTCAGAAGAGGGGGCGCTTTCTCCAACGAAGAATTTGATCACAATGCGTTGTTCCAAACTCAGAGGTACTTCATGAATGCTCATCACTCTAGCAACTCCCGGATGGGATCGAACAGGTTCAAAGCAGTAAGAAGGTGGAATTTGTGGTTCCATTCTCTCAAGGCCGCATACCTGTTATGCAGTGAAGTTTATTTACACACAAATCAGTCCCAGTTATATTTGAACACTTTGTAGTCTGTCGTGTTTCTTTATACAGATATCTGTTTCTTCCTTCCAAATCACCTTCTTATTTTGTTAAAATTAACAAATCAATGCCAGATTATTTTAGCCCGAGGTTGAGACATTCATCACGTTCCAGGATTTTTAGGCATGGAGAAAAATTATTTTCACTTTAAAAGTCAATTTGAACAGCATTATTCACTATGTTACGGCTTGTGGATGGATAATAATAAATGGATTTAAAATTATTCTGCGACAGCACAAAACAATACTGAGTTCTGTATAGAAATATTCCTGTTAATAAGGTGACCAACTGTCTTCCAATGAAAAGGAGGACACAAATAAATTGGAGATTAAAAAATATCGTGAATTAAAGAAATTTAGGTGTTGCAGCTCTAGCAGAATCTTCCAGACAAGCTCCCATCACAATTGGGAAATGTTCCGACTGGAAAGAGAAAAAACATGTATCAGTATAAAATATATTATCGGAAGGTACGAGTAAGTACAAAAATAAAACCATACTTTTAACTGCTATCCTTTCAGCAGTGAAAATGTTTTACCGGCATCGACCTCTGATAAAGTAGTCAACTTCTTAAATAGAAAGTATACAATATATTTTGAAGTAGAGCTTCAACTAAAGTAAATCTTTAAAGTTCCCTTAAAACATATATAACTTTAAAAATGATAATAAGTGTATCAAAAAATATTATGCGCAGATGCACCTAGTATAATAAATAAAGCAAATAATGTTGAATTTAACATACACTTGGCAAATATCGAGATCTTTGATGAAATCGAAAACTAAATACTTGATTGATACTTGACATCCGATTGCAGAAGGAAATGGAACTACCAGATATTTTGATAACATTTTACTAATTTTTCTTATTTTACACTCGATTATCCTCGTTAAATTGGTATTCTGACGAAAGCAAAATTCTGAAAAGAAATTCGTTTCACTTTCAAGGTGAAAAGAAAAAATTTAGATTCCACATGAGGTATCGTATTATTTCTCCTGTAAGCAAAAGATTTAGCAGGCACGCATTTTGTGATAACAGGAAAGTGAGACAAATCGTTTTGCAAATAAAGTGAGATTATGCACTGCGGCCTTAAGGCGACATAAGTCCTTCTTTAGTTTCTTATCCGGCCTTACCAGTAATATACAATTTGTTTTGGAATAATATGATTGTCTGTAATATAATAATAATTACAGAACCCATGAGATTCTGCTCGCGAGGCCTTTTGCCCAACTGCCAACATTTAATGAGGTATTTCAGTGGAAAAAGGTTCCCACCCTGCGCTACGGCATCTATACCATCCTGCTCACATAAGAAATAATATTGTCATGCAGCATTCCCATAAAGAAAGGAAAAACTGCAACCATACATGTTCAGAGAGAAGCTCAATATGTTCCTCACAGCTTCGCATTATAGTTTCAAACAAACCTCGCTGACTGAGGGTGCCACACTTTAGTTACTCATCCATGATTAAAAGCGCATTCCTATCTAAATTATCCCATACATCACGACACAGATCCAAAAAAATTTTTAACATCTAAAACTTTCCAAAACATAGTTTGCCCTCTGAAAATCAGAAGGGAAAACTCACTTTTCCCATTCAGATCACGCTCCACCTAGAAGGATTAGATTTCCACCCATAAACCTCCCAATTTTTGAAACCACGCACCTTGGCATCGACGGAAAAACTTATCAATCCACTCTAGGGTAGCTCCAAACTCATTTCTTCTTTGGGAAGTTTTCTTCTTCCAAGTGTAATTTCCAATGTAATCCATCACTTTTCTTTCGTTGAAGACAGAGAGGTGGAGTAATATAAGAAAGACAAAATCCAAAGCAGCTTAAAAGAGTGGGGGACATAACAGATAAAAAGCATCTGTAGACCAAAGGGGAAAAGTTATACATGTTCCATATCATCAATCAAACTCGGGTCTCGTGTGCCTCTATCTAGTTACTTAAGAAATGTGGAAGTTCAGGTAACTTTTTCCATCAAGAAGAAGTTAAACAACATGTAAGAACATATGAGGAACTATATTTATAAATTTATTTTCTGTGTCCTTTAAATCTTTGCGAATCGCAAGGGATTTCCCGTGTTTTTCCGTTTCCTCTCAGAAAAATGTTTGTTTAGAAACCAACATCGCTTAGTAGATATATGATAGAAATAAAATGAACAGAAGTGTCTTCGGGGATAAGTAAAGAATTTCTAAAGAAACTCGGAATTGTATGTTTTCCGAATCCCAGAAATAACGATGCATTCTCAAAGAATAGCAAGAATTACAGAAATATTTTAACAGATATTAGCAAAAGAATATTTAATAAAATGCAGAGATAAAAATAAATGCTAGGGAAATTTTTTGTTGTGTCATCCTTCGATAAATTGCAAATCGAAATTAACAGAAATGTATACCAGATAAAAAAAAAAGTTTAAATAAAAACGATTTTCATCATCAACTGTGAAATATACCAATGCATATTGCTAATGTTTTTTATTAATAAAAGTTATGTGATAATAATGAAAATCATAATAAACATCGTGTTTCAAATATACATAACTATTATATAATAAAGTATCAGAAGTTGCTATTGCATTATATATGACTAACTAACATTTAATCATAGCTACATATATTTAAATAAAATTATGGAGTAACATAAAATATAAATTGAAAACAATTTTATACTTAGAAATAGATTTTAATTTCTAAATGCAATATTTTATTTTCTACGAATAGAGGTCGAAATCAGAGAAAAGAAGAACAAAAAAGAAGAGAATATTTTATAGAAATGCAGTTAAATTTTCTAAAATAATGCTGAGATTTTAAAAATTTAATCCTTCTCGTGTGAAGTCAAAATACATTTTGAGTGCCTCATGTTTGATTTAACCTTTAGAGTTGAAAGCAAAGCAGAATTTAAGATTGAATTAGTGAGTTTATTCAGTCTGTATTTTGAAAAAGGGCTGTATTTATGCTTATGCATTCGGTAATTCCTATACGTTTTAGCTTTCCTATTGATGAAACATGTTCATTTAAATTCATAATCCATTTAACTCGTTAAACTGGAGGCAGTATTTATAAAATTCATAACTGCTAGTTACTTTTAAAGGTTTTTCGAGGTTTTGTTGCTTATTACGAAAATTGTAGCGCATTTTTTTCTATTTTATCGTTTTGATCTATTCGCAGATACAAGGTTTAGATAATACTGAGTCATTTAAAAAATTCTTTTACAGAGAATGCATCCCATTAAGAGTTCAAAGTATTTCTATATGGTAATATTCTTGTAAATATAATAATTTTTAAATAGTATATATATTTATGATAATTATGATTTCTTTATCAAAATAAAATATTCTTTACTTTGCTTTTTTTAATTCGATTGCTTGAAATCCGAAAATGTATTTTCCCTTATTGTTCATGATATCGACTCATTGTGATTTGATTGCTTCACTTTGATAGTTTCACATCTTAGATAGTTTGGAACTTATCCTGTAATTTTCTGTTGTGAGATGATAAAGACAACACATGTGAAGGCACCCTTCCTTCCAAATTTCCGCGCCACATTACATGATCATGTTGGACCCACCGATGGCGGAATAAACACGTTTGTTCCTGAGTATTTAAATTCGTTAGAAAAACTTTTTAGTCAGTGTTTCCGATTTGTTAAATTTGCAAATTGCGACACTCAATTACTGAATTATTTCCATGTATGTAATTCAACAAAAATAAGTTATCGAATCAAAGAAGTGTTATTTTTGTTAAAACGATAAATCTGAAACGTTGTGTATCTTCAACACATTCTTTAAGTAAAAGTAACAAGGCCTTCAATAATCTGTTTAAATTTTATATTATTACTAACAACTGACTGCATTTTGAAGACAATATATAGTTTGAAATATTATTATTATAAACATATGCTCTTAAATTGGATTCTTATATTTCTCTATTCTTCATTGCTTTCATTTTTTAAACTAAATTTTTAAAAAATTGAATGAAAAATAATAACAACACGTTTTGGATTCATTTTAACCACAATGAAAACGACTGTAGTATTCGAGAATGGCCAAAATTCATTTCCATCTAACCAGATGTAAATCCGGTATAAAACCGACCGACACGAATCGGTGTTTGTGCAAGGAACGCATCGTCTGCAAAAGTAGACCGTTTTCAAGCCGACCCGGCAAAAATTGGTGTGTGTCAAGTAGCCTTAAGCTCTTTCTTGGTTCGAGGTTCGTTGTCAAAAGTAAGTCTTATCTCCTTTCATGGGGACGCAAAGAATCGCTGTTGCTCGAGAGGTTTTGGGGTGGTTCGACTGTTTCGATGAAATGTCGGTAAATGCTAAAACGAGTCGACGGACGGAAACCCCAGTATAATTCTAACGGACTGTTGCAGATTGTGTACGGCGTGGCAACTGTGCGACCGGTCGGATTCCGAACGACAACAAATCCGTAAGTATCACCTCGAGCAACCGCTAATCGTGAGAACAAGGCTTTATTTTAAGCAGTGGCGAATCCAGAATTTGGGTTGGGGGGGGGGGCGAGGACATAAAAATTTTGTATCGCCGTGACGAATGTCAAACCTTATGGCTTATGTAAACCAAATCACTTTAAATTAACAGACTGTACTCACCTGACAATAAGAATCATAAAAAGCAATACAATACTTTCAATAATTTAATAAAAAATACAAATAAATAACTAGTCAAAAATTGTCTTCGACCGCGTCAACGCCAACAAGTGGAATGACTAGAAAAGCAGGACAATTTTCGAACCTGTCAATCCAGAAAGCAATATTGTCACGTTTTTATAATTTTTTTAAAAAGAGAAATTAAGAACAAACAATTGTTAAGATTTTAAATAAAATCAAGACTTCTGACTTAGCTCTGTAGGGCTGAAGCCCGAAAGCCCCCCCCCCCCCGAAATTAGCTACTGATTTTAAGCACTCCTAAGGTTTGTTCTTATACCTGGTCCTACTTGTCATAGTATCTGTCACGCTGCATGCAACTTATAAAGGTGTTATTCAAGCAACTGTGGTGTTGTGCTATTGTAAATTTGTTTTAAATTAATTTTGTGTTGCACACTCAATCTAGTCATCCCTTGCGTTTACGTCCCCGTGTATAACTGCAACATTGATTTGCTTCTGCATGTCCTCAAGGTTTGTCCCGTGATTTTAAAATCATCCTGCATATTTTCTTTATCATTAAATTAGACGTTCCATGAAGAACATTTTCTAAAGATCTGAAATGAAGTTTTAAACAGTTATGTATTGTATTCATAATTAGAGTAGAAATGTATTATGCGATTGCATTTTCATTGTCTTTAAAGAATTTCCTTAGAGCCCAAGCTCCCTTTGATCAAAAACGGGCGATACTTAATTAATAGTGTCCCGAACGGATAATGTTCAGGTATCACAATTATTGCGAGGTTTCATGTGCTGTCGATTCCTTAGAAATGATTACCGATCACATTCGCTTACTTTTAAATGACTGCGAGTTGAATTAAAACTGGCATATAAATGTCTCCAAAAAGGCCAAATATAGGCAATAAATGTCTATAAAATAATAATGTAAATATAGACAATAAATGTCTCCAAAAGGAAGTTGAAATATTATCTTATAACCATCGATGAGGTACCAACGCTGTACAGTCAGTAATCAGTTAACGATCGAATGGATGGTATACGAGTTTTTCCATTCGTATTCCAAAAATAAAAGGTATCCTATTTAGTAGAAACAATTAAAAAATCATATATGTAATCATACAATTTCCATTTAATCTAAAATATATGGATAACTGGTAGCTAAATGAAAAATTTTCGTTTGTTCGAAATGGTTTAGAAGGACAGTACACTGAAGTAACTATTAAATGCACCTGAAGATTGGAAGGGGGCAGATCCTTGTTTCTAATTTCTTTTCTTTATATATTTACGATTAATATAGTTTTGCTACAGAAACAATTACATTTTACATATCGCAGAATATCCTCATTCTGCCAAATTCATTGGAATCGATTGAAATTCACGTGGCGCACATCAAACGCGCCATTCCGCATCTTGTCGAATGAAAAATGTAACGTCATAAGACAATGTGCAGACAATGCATTAGACAATGTGCAATTAAAAGTTATGCGTATTTACATTTCTCATGTGATTATAGCCACAAAAATTAAGGCGAACCTTACTAATTCGACAAATTTCAGCATTCATTACATCAAAAAATTATTGAAATTCGTATGATTTATCGTCTTATATCCATAATATTATATTATAAATATTAATCTAAAATAAATTCTTAGTAATCCATCCAAAAGCTTCAAACCCTAGTTACCTACGGTAGTGAGATGTTTAAATTACCTACTAGATGTCATGAATGTCAGTATTGCTTTAGTAAAAACATCATTTACAATTTGGGCTCCAAATAATTTCGCATGACAGTAATGATAGGTATGCAATAATGAATATCTGGTAATGCCTACAATTTTATCGAATAACGGTAGCACAAAGGCTTAATGGGAGAAGGAATGTCAGACTACCGCTCTAATTGTTCGAGAATTGAGAGGAAACAGCTGTTATAGGCAGTTAGGACTAATTGTGACAGACTAACGACTCGTTATTAACTTGCAGTGGGAAAACTACCCTAGAGCTTATTCGAACGTAATTGCGGGAAGTCAATTTAAAAAAATACTTTTTCAAGAGTACACTTATCATAACTTTTCCATTAAGGATTGAATGGCATTTTGCGCATTGAAACTTATTCGTCATTTTGATTTGTGCATTCGCAAACGTTAAATAAATACAAAACTCGATACCTTTTCCTCAATATTTCGAACGTGTATTGAAGTGTGCAAGGTTGCTTAAATCATCTATTTATTGGTTTATTTTACTTTTCCATTATTATTCGCAATGTGCGACAACAGAATATTCACTGTACTGATTTAATAGTATGACTCAGTCCTTTCACTTTCATTACAAGTAAAGGTATATTTTTTGGTGATGTTTATGCGGAGACCAAAATGCTATAATATTCTAAACTATTCATTTTTGTGAAGGAGAACGGATGTGAGGAGAGGAAGGGAGCATAATTGTTCATCAAATGGGTTTGTCATCCCCCCGCTCCGACACATACAATACTACCCTTGTATAATTATTATTTAGGCATGAGGTTTTCATGAGGGTTGTTGATTCAGCACTTTTAATCGATTTTATCATTGCAATAAGGAATTTTAGAAATATTAACTTTTAATCTTCTAAACTATTGACGCTACAAGAAAAAAGTTAGGACTCTTTTTGTATGAAATTTCACGTAGTTTAATTTTGTATTTGAGTTTTTTTTCGATAGAACCCATAGTTTTGGAGATATTGAAGAAAAACTGTAAATGCCCCCTTTAAACCTCCCGTACCCACCGGCGTGGACTTATGTAAGGTCTAATTTGTGGTACACATAAATGCTGCTGCTTGGTAAATACAGAGAATAATGGATCTCGATCCAGAAGAAAAATAAATATTCATAATTGAATTAGGTATAAGGGTCAACCATTGGAATTCACCAATTCATGCTCATATAATTTTATTTTCGTGTAAAAAGTACCTAAGAAGAAAAAGAACATGATGTTGTAGGAAAACGTAGAACAACTTGCATTTGGATGGTAACTGACAATTGCAGTTAAGCGGGACATCCACATCTATTCCAAACTGGAATTTTTAGAACACGGGAAGGAAAAAGCAGTCGTCAAGGTCGAAAACCTATGAAATTTGGAACAAATGATTCAAATCCATGGAATTCCAACGAACTCTAAATCCAACAATTCATGCGCCGATTTCAATTGGGACCCTCGAGCGAGTGTAGCGGCAAGATCAAAAGGGTCTGCCTAGATTGAGATCTCGCGACGAGGCTAGAAAATCGGAAATCCGCCGAGTGGGGGAGGAGGAGAAGGGAGTTCGAAGAGTGACGGTAAGGGCAAGATCTTCGCTCCCCCTACCGTTGCTCGTGGTGACGCACTTTGGAGCCTCAAGTGAATGACGTGCCTGATTTTTTTACTTGAATGGATGTGAGAAAATGGAATGAATTGCCGGCTTTACGTTTGTTATTTGACTGTGACGTAACGTAAACTAACTCTATATTATGCGCATACAAAGCTGTGTGCGTGTGCTCGTGTCCTGCTACAAATGTGAAAGGGGAGAAAAACAGCAACACAGGGTAATCGTTCAGAAACTTTTTATTCTTTTATTGCAGGAATTAATTTATTTAGAAACCTTTTTTAAAAGTAAGAACTTATCTGAAATGGAATATCATGGCCATAGGGAAAATGTTCAATTTTCAAAAAAACTATTATACAAAAATCTGCCATTTTGTAATAACAATAATATAAAAAGATTGTATGGACGAGTTTTCTGGTTTGTTTACTTACATTAAAAACATTGACATCTGCTTGTATGCTGGACTTTCGCTTTGAAGATTCCATTGACTTAGCATTAACCGGAATTACATAATACAGGCGCTTAAATGTAAACAAATAAAGTAGAAAACTCGTCCATAAAATGGGACGTTTGCCGAATAGATTGTAAACAAGGTTGCTTAGATTCTTAAAATACACCGGAAGTTCATACCTTTATGGAATTTTAATATGATGCTCACAGAAAAAGTCTTATTCAAATTAGAGGTGTGAGAATGAAAGAAAAAAACGTTTATTTTTAAAATGGGAAGCTTGTTCAATAGATTATGGACAAAGTTGTTAACTTTTCTATAATATTTTGGAAGTTCTTATTGTTCAATGAACTTCAATGTGATGCACACAGAAAATGTCTTATTCAAATCAGAGAATTTAGGGAAAAAAGTTTCTGCAAAACAGATTTCTACTGTATAAAAGGAATTTCCTTCGTATTTTAGTAAACACAGATAGAGTCATATAACTGATATTATTTTAAAAAATGAGTGAATTAAAGAAGAAATTTGATTATTATATCTTAATATTACGTTTCTTTGAAAAAAGCAAAAGAATTGAAAAAATACAATTAATAAAAGAGTGAGCTGTCAAGATTAAAAGGAGCATTTATTTTACTATTAGGTGTTTACTTAACATTCAGTATTAGTCCATAAATCTTCTGATTATATACGTTTGTCAGTTTTAAAACTATATTTCATTCCTTTTCTTCTAAGAATAAAACAAATTTAAGAACTCCTAATGCAAATTTAAAATAAAATTTTTTACATTTCCTTTGTAATTTTTCAAAACACTGAGAAAACTTCTAAATCTAACAATTCCCTATTCATTTCATTTCTTTTTTATTTACTTTAAAGATATAAATCGTTTTTATTTCCGTTGAATGTTTCTTTGCTAAAATTCAAAAGAGGGAATGAACTATGCAAAGATATAATTCGTTTTCGAATCATTTATCAACAAACGACATAGATTTTTCCCTTTTCTTCTGTGTATTCGAATTCGTTCGTCAAAGTTCGATTTTTTCCCACAGCTTTAAGCGTTTTTTCCAAAGTCATTTTTATGGCGGGAAAATTGTAATCTTCAACTATTCTTTTTCCGCTTCTAAGGATTCCGTTAAAAAGTCATACTTAAATAAATGTGTTCAATTCATCGTAGTTCTTTTGCTTAATAAATAATGGAGATCATTTCATGAATCTTCTAGCGTTATAGAAAGCACTTAAGTTAAAAATCAAATTTTCTTTTGGTTTTTAAAACTTTTAATTTACTTCGCAAAAGCATATTTATTTTCCATTTCAGTAACACAGCTTTGTTCCGTGCTCATCATTGCATCGCTTATCAGGTTTTAGATAAAAGTGTTTTCATGGCGGAATATTTAAGTACGAGAATGGAACACTTAATTTAGTTCCTTAATCTTTAAATTATTTTTAAAATTCTTCCAGTTTTTCTTCATTTTAAAAGTTCTTATTATTGTAATCATCATTGATACTAAATGGTATAATGAGAGTCCTCTTTTTTTACACACTTGAAGTGGAATAAAAGGATCATCATAACTCTGATTAGCTCTTTCGTTATTAATTCATTCCATGTGTCAACGGTGTAAAATGCCAGAGGCGCATGTTTAGCTTTGCGTATGTTATCCTAAGGAGAATGTGATCCCAGATGGGGAAAATGAACAGACCACATTACAGGAACATAACATATCAACACTCTATGCCCCGCAACAATAACCTTTATGTTAATTAAGCAATGTCGCAGACATAGGTCGAAGAAGAATCACTCAACCTGGGGGGTGGCCTCTCTGAAACCGAAATTCCTCACGCTCAAGTTCAAGAAATGTTATGAGATTTCACAAAGCGAGTACATTGCCGATTGCTGTTGTGCGTTAGAACTAAATTTTCTGGTTCGCAGAGCATGTTGAGTACGAAAATACCCAAATTACACTACTGAGCATGAAAAAAACGGTCGCAAGTAATAACTAGGGAAAAGTGGGGCAAGACCGGGTGGCTAAAGTTCGAAGGAGAGAGGCTTGTCAAATTTTATTAAAATTCATTGTTTATCGGAGACAATATATCTTTCCAGAAAAGTCATTTCATTACTTTTTTTATCAATGATTTTATATATAAAAGTCGAACTACCCGGTTTTACCCCATTAGAGTATTTTTATATGACAATTTAAGAATATTGGTTACAGAATTCACATTGTAAAGCAGTCTCTTCTTCCTCCACGCCACCGCAGCTTCATGGGCACAGCTAAGACAGTTTTACATTAGATTAACCATTTCTTCTTTATTTAAATTAGAAAATCCATCATTAAAATATAAACAATCAACGTCTGATGTGTTTTTATCGTCTTCATCGGAAGAATCCTCATACTGACTGTCCCGGTCTTACGCCACTCAGTACCCGGTTTGCAGTGCAGAGGTTATAGAAAACGAAATAGAACAGCGCAATTATTTGGGTAAATCCTTATTGTTTGATAGAGGTACTAATACTTAGTAAACGTATAATAAACTGGACTAAAATGGTTTTAAAGGTATGATTTTTAAGTAAATTCACAATTGATTTAAAATTAAATGAACATTAGAGAGATTGACCTTAAAACAAATAAACCTTCTCAAGAAGCAGTGAAATGAACAGCTGCAACACGCCACTATCTTGGACTGTTCGTTTTCTTGA
>BGPR01002504.1:0-34498 GCA_013235015.1 Araneus ventricosus | reverse complement strand
CAGCCCGAGGGCCAAGAGGACCCTCCTCCCTTCTTCAAAGCCAAAAACGCACTATCCTCTGAGATAGACGACAACAAAATTCCAGACACCAACCCCAAACGGGTGAAAACACCACAATTTTCAGTTCAAAGGTCAGAGAGGAGAGCCAGAATTCTTCCAATGCGTCCCCAAACGATGGTCTCGGAGCAGTAACAGGGGGTCTGGTGTTTCCAGGAAATTTCCCCCTCGCTAGGGTCAATAACTTGTAGAAGCGTTGGTTCGTAAAAGAAAGATATTTTTCGCCAGGAAAAGCCAAGTCTCGACTGAAGAGAGATTTAGTTAAAAATGCTTTGTTGCGCAACTAATAATTCCCGAAACAAATAAAATATTACAATAATATGAATGGCTTATCGTTAGATTTTTGCTAAATAAAAAAAATACGAATAACTTTTAAATTACAATTTAGTAAAACCAAGCCGAGAGAGAAAAAAATATCTAGAATTTAAATAATTTTGAAAAAATTTCTTTAGTTTAAAATTCTATACAACACATGAAACTGAAATCAAAACAAACCAACATTTTTGCCTTACCGGTCGGGTTTAGATAATGAAGGGCGTATGTTTCTGTGCTCATTGCTGGAGTTGCCGAGATAGAATCCCGGTATCGCCTTGAAATGGAACGTTGATCTAACAAATCAATTAAATAATGCACAGAAATTCTCCTGTTAAACATATACCATTCATTACTTATAAAGACTGATTGAAGTTATTAATAAAATGCTAGTATATTTGCATTTCACATGTATATTAGATGAAATGATATTATAGCAAAAAGAGTATAATTATGTATACCTTTCTGTGAATATATCGATAATCAGATAAAATAAAACAAACGGTGATTAACAATAAAAAATAAGAAATTAATACAATGTTTTAGTATCGCGTAATATGCCGCTGGAAACAAAAAACAAAGGAAGACAAAAAAAAAACATTCAAAGGAAGTAAAATGACAAAAGAAAATAAATCCGATAAAACTGAGGTAAACAATCAAGGAATCCATTCAGACTACTTCTTCAGGGGCTTTTAATTCGAAATGTATTTTTAAAAAAATTGAGATATTTTTCTGTAAGAAACTCAACTTTCGTGAAAAGCAGCTTCTTAGAAACCCCAAGTGAATACGGGATAGAATAGGAATTCACAAAGGAATTTTTAAACAAATAACAAATACTATATAGCCAATAAGATTAATTTAAAAAAAATAATTTAAAGAAAATTACTTACCAACCATTGGGCAGTTTTATGTCTTCCTAATAACAAATAAAAAAGGAACAAACAAAGACTCACAATAGCAATGTTGAAAAATAAAATGGCGCTACTTAAGCAAGAAGAAAAGATAATTTTCCCGCCCAATATCCACAAGTAATGAAAACTATCAAAGACTCTGGCGCCATCTATTGAGCGTAAAGAAAAATAAAAACTGAGGAAACTCAGAATTTTGAGAATAAATCAAAATCAAAAAGAGCTCTCAAAATCTATCAATGCCATAATAATAAAGGAAAAAGTAAATAAATTATTTGAACAATATTAGCAGCAACCCAATGTTTTTTTTTCCAGAATCCAAAATTTATATTTAAATTCCAGACTATTTTCAAAAATAAGCCTTTCAATTCCGTGAATATCAAAAGGAACATTGCTATGATAGAGATTTTTTAGAAAATTATCGGCAGCCACCAAAAAATCATTCCTATTATTGCAATTTTTTTAATTCTTTAAGCTTGATTAAAAATTACGTTTCTGAAGACTCTAGAATCAAGATTTGAATGATAATTACAAAGTTTTTTACAAATGAAATTAATATGAGTATCACACAAGAACTAAATCAACAAGATTGGCTTTTTTCATTTATAATGATTTTACCTTATGTTTTTAAATACAAATCATTTTAATTGACAAGAAATTCTGCAATTTCTAATCACGATTTTTTGGAACTATGTATACATAATATAATTCTACCCGATATAATGAGGAAAAACATATGACTATTATTAATAAATATTCAAAAGCTGTTGTTTTCAGTACATGCATTTCAAAAAATAACCACCTTACTACACTTTAAAATATTTGCCAGTTTTGAATCAAACCAATGCTGCACACTTTTAGTTGCACCACATATTTTTCTATGGAAAATCGGATATTTCAACAATGGGTTAAAAAAGTTAAAAAAGAGCCATGGGCTACAAAAAAGCATTGAAATATTCTACCGTTCACACATTTGTCCTAAAATATACAACTGGAAACGAGACAAATAGTAAAAGAAATTCTTGTAACAGAGCAGGTGATAATGGCTGCAAAAATGTGTCATCAGCAGGAACAAAAGGAAATTCTAGCCATCATCTTCTGCTGAGTCGAGGCCTGTGTTATTCTTCTCTGTATAACAGAGAGAACAAAAGAAGTTCCGTAAAATATGACACCATGGAGAATAAGAATAGAGACTTGAAAGCGTAAAGAACGATCTTGATATATTGAGGTAAGCCTAAATTCTCGTTGATCATTCGGATCTGTCGACTTTACTTTGGAAATGTACCAAGGATATCGGGGGACAAAAACATAAAAAATATAAAATTCTTATATAGAAAAAAAGGGAACTTTATTCAGAGGAGGGGAAGGTCAAATGTCGTCCCATTAGTGTGGTCTAAAAATTTGAAGAAAAAAAGAGCCAGCTCAGGTATCGTCTTCGTTATCAGACAAATATCCAAAATTTTGAGATTCCACTCCCATAGCCCTCGTGAAACCTTGAAATGTATTATTCATCTTCCAAATCAGTAAAATGGCACACAGAAATTCCTTTGTTAAAAATAGATAATTCTTTACTTATAAACGGTATTGGAAGTTATTAGTAGAATACTGGTTTATTTACATTTTACAATCATGTTAGATGTACTGAAATTATCACAGGAAAAGTATAATTGTGTACACTTTACCTTTATTACAGTACAGGAACTTAATCATTAGATTAGTAGTTTTCATTTCTAGTGATTTTTACCTAATGATTTAAGTTCAAGTCCTTTTAATAGAGAACAAATTCTGAAAATTGTTTCCTATGTATTTTGAAACTACTCCTATATAACAAATTTCTGCCCAAAATAACGGAGGAAAACATATGGCTATTAGCAATAAAATATTTAAAAGCTGTTTTTGCTATTTTTTACTTTCAGAAATCTATGCGGTTCAAAAAATAATATAGCTGCCTCTTCTCAGTTAAATAACACGTAAGAAAAAAACATTGAAATCTTCCACCGTTTACACATTTCTCCTAAAATACACATCTGGAAACGTGACAAATTGAAAAAGAAAATGCTTGTAACAGGCCAAGTGATAATGGCTGCAAAAACCCTCCTGAGCAGGAACAAAAAGCCATAAATTCTAGCCAGCATCTTCTGCTGAGTTGAGAGCTGTATTCTTCTTTCTTCTCGGTAGAAAAGAGAGCGCAAAAGAAGTTCCGTAAAATATGACACGATGGAGAATAAGAATGGAGACCTGAAAGAGTAAAAAAGGATCTTTGTCCACTGAGGCAGGCCTAACCTCTCGTTGATCATTCAGTTTTGCCCACTTTACTCTGGAAATGCAACAAGGATATCGGTGGGCAAAAACGTAAAAATATAGAATTCTTATATAGGAAGAAAGGGGAGCTTGATTCAGAGGAGTATGTACATTCTGCATGAATATTTATTCTAAAGGAAAACAAAACTTTCCGTCACATTCATACGCATGCAAGAAGGAAAGAATCGGGAGGGCATGGGGAACCTTTTCGAGTGGAAAGATGAAACGAGTGGGAAAAAATATCTGAGATACTGATAGGCGAAAAATAAAACTTTTGACCATTCTGCGATGCTTGTATAGAAAGTTGTGTATTTTTTAATACCTTCAACTCGAAAGTCAAACTACCGAGGTAGGAGTTCATATAAATATATAGAAATGAAAAACGTTTCCTGAAACATTCAAAAAGTTGTAAGGGAATGAAAGAACTCGTTACTACGTCCATATTTGTTAGAAACATAACGCTAATTATCACAGATTGTTTATTGCAATGGCCTGTCAGGAAAAACCGAAATGTATTTTATTCCTAAACATAAAATAAAACTACACAGCCCTTTTTAAGTTACAATAAATAATTTTTAAATACAGTAACGATTCATTTAGAGTGACTTATAATACACACAGATGTGAGTATCTTAGTTTTCAAATAGAGTCCATTCTTCTCGCGTGACTACTCAAATGCACCTAGCCATTTTAATTTTGGAATCTACCGCGGATCTTGCAGCAAGAAGAGGTATGAATGTCCAAACAACGAGTGGTTACAAGTTACATGATATGTGGAGAAGAAGAAGCAGAGAGTGAAGATAAAGTGAAAAAACAAAATGGAGGAATTTGACTCAGGGCCGTACCAACGGGGGGGAAGATTGGCCCCCGCCAATGACGCAGGCACAAAGGGGGCGCAAAAATGACCATTTAAAAAACTTAGTTTAAGAGTTAGATTGATACGATCTGCTGTGCAAATAAAAAAGAATTTGAAAATAAGTCTTCAGAGGCTCACTAAACAATACGGGAGTGGCTAGTTGTTTTCTCCAGTGGTCAATCTGCCAGCTTATTTGGTTGTGACCCCTTCCCAGAGAGCGCGCACACTTGCAGCAAGTGTGATTTTTCTTGATATTAGCTAGTCATGACAAACTTAATGCGGCAACTTTGCAGCAAACTTCCTGCAAAGTAACAAAGCATAATCGACCAACCCACTTGCAAAAAAAGTTTGCTGTGAAGTTGTTACGACAAACTCCATACTACAATTACAAAACAAGTTTGCTGCAAGGTTGATACAGTACACTTACACACCATGACCTGGATACAGCTGTATATCTGGTTTTGATTTTTGTCCCTGTTTTTAAAAACATCCGATTTTCAATAGCATCTCCTAGACCGTCCTTCTTTTTATTAATTCAATAAACGAATGATAATTTGTAAAAAATTAAATAGGTCTTTTTATAAAAAAAATTTTGAAAAATTCTCTATCTTTTTACTAGAACTTGCACTTTAAACAAAACTATATATCGCCTTTTTCTTAATGTTGAAATTTTAACGTTCATGAACAAAATTAAACCTAAAAAAAGTCAATGTTTGTTGAAAAATAATAACTTTTTGCCCCATATTTTTAAAAGTAATTACTTTTGAACCCTAATTTCATAATTTATTTTACTAGCAAAACGTAGTTATTAGCAAAAATCGCTCTCTCTTTGACTTCAAATCATATTCTCAACTCAAAATTTAAAAAAATAAATGAAATCAAGAAAACAGTTTAAAATAAAACGTGTGAAATGCACGATCTAGTAGCGCAATCTATCTTCTCTTCGAGTTCCGCTGGCTGAGTGGCTAAGGCGAATGTATATGAAGTGTGTTGTCGGTGGTTCGAATCCGAGGTTTGTCTGCGTGCTCTGTTTTTGCTACAGTTTGCTATGAGTTTGACGCAACAAGCTTGCTGTAAGTTCGACGCGTGGTGACTAACTCGTTTGTGTTAGCTTGTTTCAAGCTTGCACTCTTGCCGCGTCAAACTTGCAGATTTGCAGAGCAAGATTGCTGCAAACTAAAATTGCTATCTGGGTTACAGAGTTTGAGTTTCTTGCTGCCGCAGGAAAAAAGGGTCCCTCTAGCAAGGCGAAAAGGGTCCTTCTTTGACCATGGATGTGGTTCTTGTCTAGAGATGGCAAAGCAACATGCTTTTTTTTTCTTTTTTTGTATCTCATTTTACAGTCGTAAAATAGATGGTCAAGGGTCTTCTTCCCTCTAAGACGCTGATAAGAGGGGAGGGAGGGCAAAAAATTCACGTAATTTGACTATTAAAAGCTCAAAGGAAAAGGGGAATCGCGATTTTTCTTAGAGTTTTGTGTTTCAGGGTGGGGAGGTCTTATTTTATTTTGTTTACTATATTGTAGGAAGGATAAAGGGGCTTCGTCGTTATTGACGAGCGGTCCTTCGGTGTTTCTTTAGTGGCAGGTAATACGAAGGAAATGTTGCATTTCTATTTTTGTTTCATGAGAGAGTGAGCGCATAAAGAAATACTTGGAAATTTTCATTCTTTTCTAAGGAGATAAATTAGTTTTAAAGAGATGAGTCTCAAATTATTTCTGTATTTTTAAATTGCTTCTCTTGTATTAAATGCTAGCTGATTCTCCCATTTTATGAATTATATATTATTTATGCCAACCAATTTTAAAAACATCAACTTATTTAATTTTTCGCAAGCTAATTCGAACTAAATTTCAAGGCAATATGCTTTGCATCTAATAAAATTAATGACTTTGATTTTTACGTTCAATTGTTAAAAAAGTCTTAGGCAGAATGTCTCTTTAATATCATTGAGTACAATGAAAATTAATTTTTATTTCAATCATGCATAATTCAAATTTGAATTACATTTATTACACTTTATTTATCTGACTATAACTTGAATGTTTTACCTAATTATTACAAATAAATAGATGGTATGATTTCCATTGAAGATTATCTGCCCTAAGTGAAAAAATGAATTTTAGATCATAGCTAAAAAGTAAATCTATCAAAATAAGATAGTAAATCCATTAAAAAAGTAAATTTATTTCAAGGAGCAAAGAATTAACAAAAAATTAGACTAAAAAAACTGGAAAAGCAACGAAAATGGCAGCATTTCATTACAACAAAAGAAGGTTTTATATTGTAATTAATCAAAATAAATATTTATATCACGTTGTTAAATATAACGGAAACATTAAGAGAAATATTAAATTAAAGATTTTATGAATCAGTGAAATTTGTTTGACTTTCAATCCAGTATTGTTGTAAATTATGAATAAAAATGCTTTTTTAAAAAAATTGTCAAATTTAAGAAAAAATTACACGACAACTAGACTGTTATCATTTGAAAGATATACTTATATATATTTTGAAATATAAGATGGTGTAGAAATTATTTTTGAATGATAATATTTCCGGCTATTATTGCTGACCCCCCCCAAAAAAAAGATTTCTTAAGTTTTAATTAATTAAAGTTTTAAAAAATTCACTGTGGTGTACTTTGCCACCCTCCATAGTAGGTTTGTACCAAATTTGGCAACTCTAGGCTGAACGGTCTGTCTTGTAGAACGCCAACAGACAGTCACCTCTGCATACATTCGCTTTTATTAGTAGTAAAAATATGCATACAAAAGCATGATTACAAGTAAAATATAAAATTAACATTATAGTATTTCGTGTTAGAGTTTATTGCATAAAAAATCTAATGCAACTATTCTACACCAAATTCATGATATCCTTGATTTTACTTGTCTTGATAATTGTATAACTGATTTAACCATAACATTTAACTTTCCAATAATGTATACAAAGATTAATGTTATTTGTCTTTTTAAAAAATCGACATCTTTGCTTGATATTGATGAAATTTGGCGCATATGCTCTTCAGAACAAGAGTAGAATCACTATCAACTTTTCAAAGCTCAAAAGATAATTAAAATTTCAGTTAATAAAAAAGTAGGCAAGATTTTGCCGTCTTTTCGCCGTATTTTTCAAGAATACAATCTGAAAAAATGACATTTTACGTCATTTTAAAATTCAAAAAAAATATCTCTTTACCAATTTAATAACTGTACAATTTTTTTCTTTGATTTAAAGGAATTTAAAAAATGCATGATTTGCAACAATACTTTTCAATTTTAAGATGACAAACTAATTTTCTTATTTAATCACATTATCCCAGCATGGCGAAGTTCACGGATGAAAAGCTGCCGGATAAGTAAGCAGCTTCTCGCTCCCTTGGTGGATACAGTGATGGTGGTGTGGCTGTTAGCACCTATCTCCGATGACGTGTCGTACCCCAGTAAAATGGGGGGTCGTCGCTTGAGCCGTTCGTAATGGGGCTATTATGCGGGGACCACAGTGCCCGATGAAGTCGTGGCGGCCGGTCATGACGAAAACTAACAATTATTCAATTACTAGATATTAATCTACCTTCCTCCTTTTCCTTATCCCTTAAATAGGCTTTCGAACTCGTAAGGTTTTCATTTTTCAAACGAACCTGATGAAACTAAATTCTAGAATATTCTTATATTTAGTGTTTTCCGCCATTACCAAAATCAATTTTGAGTACCCCTAACTTGTCCCCAGGGGTACGCGTACCACGGGGGTAACCTCTGCTCTAGAAAAAGTCATTTGATATTAATAAAATTTGAATTCAGCTCATATATACTCAACTCTTAATTTCAAGTCTAATTTCTTTTATTTCTAATTAGTAATTTATGTACTATACACTAGGGTGGATCGAATTTTTTTTTTTCAGAATTTCAAATCCTACCTATACAGAAAAGATGTTCTATGGTATATAGATAAATGGAAAAATAAAAAAAAAAAATTAAATTTTAGATTAAGAACCGCCGCAAGGGGGTTGAATTTTTGAAAAAAATGGAAAAATACCTAATTTTGATTATACGATTTTTTAAAAAAAATTATTATTAATTAAAACCTACCTATGCGGAAAATATGTTCTATGGTATGGAGATTAAGAGAAAAATAATAAAAAAAATTAAATTCAAAATTTAATACTGCCGCAAGGGGGTTGAATTTTTGAAAAAAATGGAAAAATATTGAATTTTGATTATACGATTTAAAAAAAATATTATTATTAATCAAAACCTACTTATGCGGAAAAGATGTCCTATGGTATGGAGATTAAGAGAAAAATAATAAAAAAAATTTGCATTCTAAATTTAATACTACCGGAAGGGGGCTGAGTTTTCAAAAAAAAAATGGAAAAATACTTAATTTTGATTATTGATTATACGATTTTATATTCGAAATGATTGTTTTTTTGCAATATGAATAACCAAAAGTGATGATTCATGAGTAGTATAATGTACATTGCAACATTTTATGACTCAGCTGTCCCTTCCCACACCGTCAAATCAGTCCGGCTAAACAACTAGAGCAGTAGACAATCCCATCTTTTTCCTGTCTCCCGCTTTATCCTCCCACGCATCCATAAGTCGGAAGTGGTACTTCATGGAATCTTCCCCACAGTCATACTTGTAGTGACAGAACGCCGCCCCGTGTCCCCGTGCCTGATGCCATGACAGCAACTGTGCCAGTTGGGTGCACACAGGACTACCTGTAGTGGAAAAAGTTTTAGCTGCAGTTAGAACATTGGACCGATTTGGTATTTCCGACCGAGCAGGCGCTGCCATCGTGTCAGCTGCTCTTCAAGATGTGGGCATTATCTCAGAAAGCAATATTTTGAACGTTGTTGGCAGAAATAAAATTCGGCGTGGGAGAACAAAGGCAAGAACCACTCTATTGTCTCAGGTCATAAAAGATTATGACCATGACCAGTTTGGTTTATACTTCGATGGGTGAAAAGACAGGACTCTATCAATGGAAGACAACAGAAGAAAAGTCATAATAGAAGAACACATAAGCTTGGTAAAAGAACCTGGCTCTGAGTGCATCGGCCACGTGTCTGTAAATTTCGGGAGAGCGCAAATTATTGGAAATAACATATACAGTTTTTTTGTCATGCGTTGACAATGACATAGATGTAACAAAGTTGGTTATAACGGAACATCTGTCAGCGCAGGTTTCAAAGGAGGTATTATACGTAACATGGAACTGATCCTGAATCGTTCACTACAATGGTTTGCGTGCCAGTTACACGCCAACGAACTTCCACTACGTCATCTTTTCGCGCACGTGGATAAAACCACAACTGGGCCCAGAAGCCTGACTGGCGAAATAAGAAAATCGTTGGCCGAATGCGAGAAGCTATCTGTAGTTTCGTCCACGCCAATAGAAAACACGCTATGTGAAGTGACTAACAAGAAAGACTTAAGTACTGATCAACTGTACTTAATGGAAATTTGTGAAGTCATAAACTGCTGACATTGCAGAGAAAGTCTGTCGAAGATAAATCCTGGAAAAGTTTGCCACTCAAGGTGGCTTAGAATCGCGAACAGAATTCTCATGTTCAATGTAGCTCACGAAAATTCATCCGAGGCTTTTTTTGACATTAAAGGCATTCGTTAAAAAAGTCTATGCGTCTATGTGGTTCAAGATCAAAACGAAACCATAATTTATGAGGCATAGCATTTACATCAATCAATCGTTGTATCGCGTTATTTCTCGAATGATTTGAAAGATGCCATAGACCCTGATAGAAACTGATTTTTTGGCCATCCAGAAAATGTCCTGATATCAATGCTAGCTGACGACAGAAATCACATTAGCCCTTCAAAGAGTTCTGAAAGCACGTAAAGTCATTGCCTACTGCTCTAGTTGTTTAACCGGACTGATTTGACGGTGTAGGGAGGGGGAGCTGAGTCATAAAATGTTGCAATGTACATTATACTACTCACTACTCATTAATCATCACTTTTGTTTATTTATATTGCAAAAAAAACAATTATTTCGAATCTAAAATCGTATAATCAATAATCAAAATTAAGTATTTTTCCATTTTTTTTTTTTTTTTTGAAAATTCAACCCCCTTTCGGTAGTATTAAATTTAGAATTTAAATTGTTTTATTATTTTTCTCTTAATCTCCATACTATAGAACATCTTTTCCGCATAAGTAGGTTTTGATTAATAATATTATTTTTTTTTAAATCGTATAATCAAAATTCAGTATTTTTTCATTTTTTCCGAAAATTCAACCCCCTTGCGGCAGTATTAAACTTTGAATTTAAATTTTTTTTATTATTTTTCTCTTAATCTCCATACCATACAACATCTTTTCCACATAGGTAGGTTTTAATTAATAATAATTTTTTTTAAAAAATCGTATAATCAAAATTAGGTATTTTTCCATTTTTTTTCAAAAATTCAACCCCCTTGCGGCGGTTCTTAACCTGAAATTTAATTTTTTTATTTTATTTTTCTCTTAATCTCCATACCATAGAACATCTTTTCCGCATAGGTAGGTTTAGATTAATAATAATTTTTTTTTTCTCCATAGAAGAGCGATCCACCCTTCTGTACACTCTACATAGTGCGAAGCAAATAAATTCTCTTCTTTATTATGCATCACACAAAAGGCAATGTTCAATAGCTGCAATAAGTAATTAGATATAGCTTTTGTTTTATTTTCTGTCTTTTAGAAAATATGTGCAATTTGTAATTTATTTGATGATACATTTATTTTGTTGTGTACAGTATTTTTCATGAATATAGTTCATTAAAATATTTTTTTAAATAATACGTGATTTTTATTAAACCTATTTATTAAATAAAAAAATATGCTAAATTTGTTTATAAAAATATTTGCAGGAAATGTAGTTTTTTCCGGGTAGGTGTTTTATAGAAGGGATGAAAAATTAATGAAAATGTGTCAGGTAAGGGGGGGGGGGCGCAGCTTTGCCAGTTCCGCCAATGGCACAGGATCACCTCGGTACGGCCCTGATTTGACTTCTTGTACTTCATCAGGGGTCAAACAAGAGGCAGAGATTCAAAACAGGACTTTTTCTGTTTAAGGGTTTGACATCGGTCAAAATATAACCCTTAATTGACCTTATAAATCCTGAATTGGAATGGAAGAAAAAGGATCATCCTCAAGAAATGAAAATAGGAAACAACTTGAACAAAGAGAAGAAAGATTTTCATCTTTACCTCGCTTTCCAACAAACGCCATTTCAAGAATCCCGCCTAATTCAACGAGTGCAAAAAGCAGGAATGGAGGAAAAGATAACCGGTTGAGTAATATGAGTAAAGCGCCATCTATTGAGGCCAAATAAAAACAAAAAAGAGAGAGAGATTTTTATTTATTATTTCTATTTTATTTATTTATCTTTTGTTATTTTTTATTTTATAGTTTTTCATTTATGATTATTTTTTTGAATTATTTGTATTTTCTTTAATTAAAGCATCAATATTGCAGTAGTTCCTAGGAAAATTAATTTGTTGAAGGTATTTAATTAAATTTTCAGTTGCTTATTGTTGAAGGCATTTAATTAAATTTTCAGTTGCTTATTGCTGAAGGTATTTAATTAAATTTTCAGTTGCTTATTGTTGAAGGTATTTAATTAATTTTTCAGTTGCTTTATGATATGTGAAGTTACTTTTGTCATCTGACTATAATGTAACATAATTTGACAATTCAATATATTTTTAAATTACCAGCAGCATATTTCGGCATTATATTTAGTTAAACATTAATCTATTTAACATTTCTCTTTTCCAGAAAACTGTGGTAATACATCTTTTTAAGAATTGTTTCATAAATTCGTCGAAAAGTAAATCCATCTATCAGAAGAAGATTGGAATGTTAAATGCTTTGATTGAATAAATTTAACTTAAAAATCACGAATCATTAACCGCATTCAACATCACGTTGCCTAATTTACTTGCATTTTTCAGATTACAGTAAAATTATTCAGATTATGAATAATTCAATGAAAAAATATACTGAAACAAGAAAATTTTTTTATACATTTTGCACAGTTATTACAAAGAGCCCCGGTTTCTTACGTTTATAAAAAAATACTTCGAACATCGGTACATACAACTGGCGAAAAATGTAAACATAAATAAATCATCACTTTATAACTATTGTTAAAAAGGGAAAAAATGCTTTTATTATTGCAACATATATTAGGAAACGGTATAGGGTGATTATAATTCCAACACCAGAACAGTTACTATCAAACGATGCAATTTTGGTTGACGCATTATATCATAAATAACATTGCTGCGCCATAGCAGAGGGAGTCAGGAGCAGTCTTCTGGCAGCTTCCTTTAAGAGCCAGGATTGCTGAGGGTTGTTCCAATAATGCAGTTATGTGATAATGGTGGTTGTCGTTCCTGTTTTTGTGTTCATGCTACTTGTTGGTTTTATATGCTGTTTTAGCTGTTCTAATAAACTATCTTTTTGCCGAGATGGGCTGTATTATTGAGAAACTATAACACCAGATCAAAGAGAAAATCGGGTATATTCAGAGAACCTGCTTAGTCTTTTAAATGTGTTGTCATATTAGATGCAACATAATGGCTTCACGGCATCGTCACTTTGGGTCTGGTGAGTTTTTGTGAAATATTCATTTGAAATAATGGAATACCTGAAGGTACAGCTGAAATCTTTGAGAACTGCATTTACAGTTGCAGCAAAGATTGTGAAGCAGCACTTGGCGATTTTCGGAGCTGGCGGTAAGGATCATGGTAAACTGAGTTCGTTACATTCACAGTTGGATGATAAATTTTCACGTTTAGAGGTGATTCAAAGAGAAATATCCTCATTGCTTTTGGAGGATACGAGCTCTCCTTCTGAGTATGAGGCAGACTTCAAAGCCGCTGAAATTTAAGGGATAATTATCTTGAGTTGTGAAGACCAAGGTTGAAGCTTTCTTGAAGATATCCAGAGGCCTTACCCAAATTTCTCCAATGGATAATGCACCTAAACTCAAGTTGCCGAAGTTTGAGTAGAAGTTTTCGGGCGACCCTAAAGAATTAATCACATTCTGGAGTATTTTCTCGACGATTCATGAATCTGATGATTTGACTGAAGTCGATAAGTTTCAGTATTTATACCAATGCATGGTGTCGGAGTCGAGAGCTGCAGGATTGATTTACAGTTTTCCAATTACAATTGAGAATTATGCCCAGGCGATTCAACAGCTGAAGATAAGATTTGGCCTGGGGGATCTTATTTATGTGCGAGATCTTCTTTCCCTTTTAATGAAAAATGCTATTGTTGGAAAAAAATTCTCCTGATTTGCCAACCCTTTACGATATGTTGGAGACAAAGCTTAGAGCTTTGGAAAACTTAGGAGGTACTACGGAGAAATTTGCTGATTTTCTGGAACCGCTTATGGAATCTTGCCTGCAGGAAAGTACTTTACGTGCCTGTGAACGTAGTAGGATTTCAGGAGTTGCTGATGACTCTACAAGCCAGAAGTCCCTCGAGAAACTAATGTCCTTTTTGCGTCTTGAGGTCGAATCCGAGGAAATGATCAACCTAGCTCGTGAGGGGTTTGTGAAGAATAGTAGATTGTTTAAAGGAAATAAAGGTTGTGTTTTAGACACCTCGCATACGGCAACAACAGCCATGTTTGTTAGTATCAATTCTTCATATGGCGGGACATCCACAGGTAAGAAAAAATGTGTATTTTGTAGGAAACCTCATTGGAGCTCTGAATGTCTTTCGGCTAAAAATATGTATTATAATGATAAAAAACATATATTATATCAAAACACATTTTGTTTTAAATGCATTAGATATGGACATGTAAGTAAGAAATGTAAAGTTTAGGTAAAATGCAATAGACAGCATGTAACTTTAATGTGTCCGGGTAAGGAAGAAATTCTTCCCTTCAAAGGTAATGAAAGTACTTAGGTGGCAAGCGATTTACCGAATAATAATTTTCATGATAAAGTCTATTTGCAGACTGTTTGTGTAGAAATTGTAGGTCAGGGAAATAAAAGGCTTGTTCGGGGACTTTTGGATAGTGCTTCTTCCCACTCATATGTAAGTGACAGTGTTGTTAACTGCCTGAAATTGTGACCTCTCAGTCATGAAAAGATGATTTATGGTCTGTTCGAGGGGAAGGAAACACTGCCAAAAGAGCACGGTATTTAGGCAATAGAAATTCATAATTTAAATGGTTCTTTCGGATACAGTTTTCAGGTGTTTTCTGAGAGTAAAATTTGTGGCTTTCTTTCTAAAATAGAAGATCCACAAATATTGGAAAATGTAAGAGTTAATAAGATTGAGCTATCTGATGTCACTTGTAATGAAAACAAAATTGACCTTTTAATCGGAGCAGATGTAATTGGGAATTTATTAACGGGAAGGTGGGTTCAGTTAAATTTTGATTTAGCTGCAATTCATACAAAATTAGCATGGACTGTTATAGGTAAAAAAAACTGGGTTCTACTCCAGGATGATTATCCAGTTATGGATTCTATGATGACGGTCCTCTCTTTGTATGTTAACAATGCTTCCTTGAGATAATTATGAGACCTTGAGTCTTTGGTAATTCGTGAACCCATAGAAAATGTGTAAAAAAGAAAGCATTTTTCGAGCAGCTGAAAGAATTTCATGAAAAATTGACAGTTCTTCCCGTTGGCAGGTACGAGACAGAATTACCTTGGAAATTAGATACAAGAGCGAACTTGCCAGATAATAAAGATTTAGCCTTAAAACGACAGGAAAAGGCTATATTGAGGGCACATAATAAGGGCATGACTTGTTTTTGCTTTGTGTTTTGCATGTTGATTTTGTGCTTTATAAACCAACTGTAATAAAAATTTTGTTCCTAAGTCTTCTAAACTAATTTTGTCAGAAATAGAGGGTGCAGAAACTGTATTGATACGTTTAATCCAAGGACAATATTTTTCTAGTGCAAATGCGGTACATTCAGTTGATGTTTTTAAGGATGAGAATGGGATTTTGAGAGTTAAGACCCGCAAAACTGAACGTAAAGTACTAACCTTTCTGAATAGCATACTTTTGCCCAATAATTGAACATTAACTAAACGTTTCATAGAGTCTATACATAGAAAACATTGTCACGCAGGAACCCAGATAATGTTGTCTATATTAAGAGAAAAAAATTGGATTGTCAAATCGCGTAAGTCTATTAGAAGTGTAAATAATGGTTGTATAAAATGTAAACGTTATAAAGCAAAACCATTGACTGTTGAACCTTGTCCGCTGCCCGAAGAGTGGCATTTGAGGTTACAGGAGTTGACTTGGCGAAACCACTTTTCTTGAAGGACGGTTCGAAAGTTTGAATAGCATTGTTCACATGTGCTGGATATCGAGTCGTTCATCTTGAACTCGTGGCTTCTCTAACCACTGACTCTTTTATAATGACTTTTCGTCGATTTATAGCTATAAGGGGTAGACTGAAAACGGTTTATTCGGATAAAGGCACCAATTTTAAAGGGGCATATACTGAATTATCTACTTTAGATTGGGAAGAAATTGTGCGAGAGGCAAACATTAATAGAATTTTGTAGAAATTCAATCCTCCCACGGCTTCTTGGTGGGAGAGGCTTTTGGGGAAGGTTGGTTCGAGTTATTAAATAATTGTTAAGACTCTCTCTAGGAAAGTCATCTTATCCTTTGATGAACTCGGGACCGTGTTATGTGAATGTGAATGAAATATAAACTCGCGTCCTCTTACTTATGTCTCTGAAAATTTAGATGATCTTGTTCCTTTAACTCCGTCTAAGGTTTTGATTGAGAATCGGAATTTTAGTACCGGTGATATATATCTTGTAGAAACACAAAGTTTCAGAAAGAGGATAAAATTTAAAACTAAAAGTTTGAAGGATTTAAGGCTTCGTTTCCGATAGGAATATTTGAGCTTATTGATTCAAAAACAAGGGAGGAATAAGAATGTCCGAGAACCCCAGATCGGTGAAGTTGTATTGATAGGAGACGATAGTAAAAAACGATTAAATTGGCATTTGGCGATAATAATGGAAGTATTGCCAGGTCGAGGTAGAAAAGTACTTACTGTCAAAGTGAAAACACAATTCGAAGTTACCTCAAGGCCCGTGCAGCGAATTTATCCTTTAGAAATCAGTGTAGATCAAGTTGATTCTTTAAAGCATGAAATGATTAATATTGCAAGGAAGACTGTCTGTTCTGGCTCTTCCTTTGGTGTCAATGAATACGGACTTGATTCATTTAACCAAAATATATGTTTCTTGAGTTCTAGCATTCATTCAAAAACTGGGGAGGATGTTGGATGTAAAAAGCTGCGCCATAGCATGAGCATGCACAGTCTTCTGGCAGCTTCCTCCTGGGGACGCGCGGGGGTCATTTTATACCCCCAAGCCCTCTTCAAACTCCGATTCCCAGAAAACTGGCCACCTGTTCATTCCTTTCTTATCAGTAGCTGAGTTAGTCGACCCTCTCTGCCTTTTCTGAGTATTTATAAAGTATTTCCGGAATTGTTCGTCCCCTAATACACGTTTTGTCAATTACTGGGGTTATGGAATGACCCCGCGCGTCCTTCCGTTTGTTCCACAGACCAGTTATTTCGAGCGGCTAATAACGTCAGTTCGTTGCTGTCCTTTCCGAATCGAAGTATTTACCTGCTGCTCACAATGCAGACTCCATACGAAAAAGTTTTAAAAGTATTTTTTTAGAGTAGGAACGTTTACGTAAACTTCTTGCTGAAGTTGAAACTGATGAGGATTCAGATTTTGACAATGAAGACAATGGACGTGGGGATGTTTTAGAGGAACATTTTTCAGATCATGAAAATTTCAGCGAATATGATACGGAATCGGAAGAGGACGAAAGACATTGTTTTAAGGAATGGATAAACCGTGTCTAGCTCATGAACTAAGAGTGGAAATAGAAAAAAATGTTGCCCTGCCGTTGAAGAACTACCAAAAAAAGAAATCAAAATTGGTTTCAAAGGGAAGATGTAAGTTTTGTCCGAGAAATAAGGACGTAAAAGCTACTGGAACCAACAATTTGAGTACAAATTTTATATGCAAGGAACACTTAATTTCCGTATGTAGTAATTGTCTCCAAGAAAACAAAATGTAACTAAAAATTGGTACGTACATTCTTTTATTTCTCATTATAGTTAAATACTATTAAAATTCATGTTTTCATTGTAACAATCCTATAGCAAGTTCTTTAATAATTTGTGCACTAATTGTATACAAAGAAAAGATCGTATTTTAAAATCCAACTCAGGTGTCGTTCTCGTTATCCGACCTCGGTTCAAAATTACGAGGTCTGTCCCAAAATAGCTCTCGTGTTGCTTCAAAACGGGACGTTAATATATATATAACACCACTTTATGTCCCCTTATCCAGAATCATTATGATTCTTTGTAATCGGTTTAGATGGACGTGAAGTGGAGCAATTAATTAAAAAGCAATTTAGTAACCTAAAGAAAAAGAAAAACTTTGAAATAAATTAAATAACTAAAACTAAGAAACTCAAATAACAACAGAAGTATCCGTAGTATCGCTAAAAGAGTCTCTATCAGTAGAAGAGTCCATGGTATCACTAGAAAGACTTTCTTGATGCTTTTTTTTTTATCTTGATCTAGTTCTTTTTTATGTTGATTACTGAACTTGGTACACAATGAAAGAATGAAGAAGGAGGGAGCAGTTGCCGGATCTGATTTTTAATTATCTGGACTGAAGAGTTGACTGTTGGCAAGCATAAACCTAACAATATTGTAAATTTTATTTCTTGACTGTTGATTACCAGCAACTTGGCGTAACCGAACATGAATAAGATGGGCGCAGGTTTCCTTAGATGCCAAGATTCTGTTAATGGACATTCGGTTGCCTAATATAACTTACTTCCTATGCCTGCACAGCTACAATACTCGGAAGTTATTAAATCTGTAGAGATAAGTAGGAAACGAGCCACGTCCAGTAAAGAAGATTATTTCCTCTCTTTACACATTTTGAGAAAGAGAATTTCCATTGATATTTCCATACGCATTTTGACTCTTGGAATTGGATTATAAATATATCTTCCAGTCACACCTTCAGTCCATTCATTTTGCCATTTACAAGAGATTTTAAGGATCCTTTGATGAAACATCCTGGGAGTTGAATATTTGTATATGGAATGCCATTTTCTGTTGCTTGTTTGGCCAAGCTATCGGCTACCTCATTACTTTCGTAACCAACATGCGCCTCTATCCAGGTAATTTCTATGATCTAGAAGAATTTTTGATATTTCTCGGGTTATTTTATGTGGCGTTTTAAGATTGGATACGGCTTGGTTGATTGCTCTGTTGTCCACATGAATTTTTATGACTTGATTTGTATTTAAATTCTTTGCAAATTTGACTGATTCTCTTAATGCAATTAATTCTGCCTGAAACACAGTATTTTTATTCAATAATCTTGGATGATATTTTGACTTTCAAAGATGCAGAAAGCACAGCCAACTCCAAATTCAGTTCTTGAACCATCAGAATAAATATTAGTAAAATTGTTGCTATTTTCTCCATCTTTCAACGATATTTGAGACTTTTTAAGATGTTTCCATTTATGAAGTGCCCAACAAGTAACTTTAACTTCAATTTCATCTGGATGTGGAAAATCATCTATTGATAAAGGTTGATGAAGTCTTCAAATATTGATGAATCTACTTTCTTGCTGTAATTGAATATGTAACGGGGCTATTCCAAGAATAACTTGTAAAGCTGCTGTGGATGTCGTACTGTAGGCACCTGAAATATTAAGAAGGAAGCTTCTTTGAATGGTTGATAGTTTCCTTGTCATACGCATAGTTGGGTGAAGACACCAAACTGATGAGCCATGTGCGAGCATTCTTTCGAAAATAGTTTTGTACAAGATGCTTCTGTTTCTGATGCCCAAAGGACTGATGGTAAAAGTGAGAAGTCCAGTTAATTATATCATCTATGTAAACTCCAAGACTGCACTTATTCTTGATGCACGCCAGTAAAAATCTCTTGGGCCAGATACCATTGTACGATACAACATGCACTTAGTTTTTTCCTCCGAGACTGTGAATTTGTTTTTAGTAGTCCAGTTATTAAGTTGTATAATACATTCATTAGCTAAATTTTTAATACCTATTTTTGTATTTGAAGCGAGGACAATAATAGAGTCATCTGCATTGGCTTGGATATGCACATTATCGGGCCATTGTTGGGATAACCTTTCATTAGTAACCATGTTCCAGAGCGCGGATCCACAACAGGACCCCTGAGGACAACCTTGCTTCTGATCCCTGGTCACAATTCCATATGTAGTTTGCATTATAATTTTTCTGTTTAGTAGGAGACTGAAGAAAAGTTTATAAATATTTTGTGGGCGATCACAGATTTTAAAGTACTGTAGTATTCAGTTGTACTGAATTTTACCAAAAGCATCTTTTGATATCACCAGCACATGGTTGTGGGTTATTCTGTATTGCCATATTTTAGAGAGAAGGGTATGCAGAGCCAGATCCACTGATCTGCCTTCTATAAAACCAAATTGATATGGGATTATTCTATTATTGGATTCCAGAAAGAAAGTCAGGCGTTGAGTCATTAATTTTTCTAAAAGCTTCGGTATCGTTGGTAGAAGTGCAATTGGCCTATAAGCTGAAATTTCTTGAAGGTTTTTACACGGTTTTTAAATAAAATAACATTTCTTATTTTAAATGGATCTGGGTAAAGACCTATTTCGAGACATTTATTTAAAAATACAGTGAAAAAATGGGAATATCTTATGAATATTTTTGACTACGATGTTATCAACGCCATCGTAGCCAGGTGCTTTAACTTTAGGCAATTTTGAAGCAACAGTGGTAAGTTCCTCTTCAGTAAACTGTTCATCATTATTTGTTCCTATAATTTGAAGGCTAGAAGCGAGTGTTTTTTTTTTATCATCTCTAGCTTTAACAGAAACATGTTTTCAGTCTCAATATGATGCTTAGGTAAATTTAACGAAAACAGTAAGTTGTTCTACTGTGGTTCACAACATCTCACATATTCAGCGAGAAAAATTAATTATTTGAAGACTACAATATATATCTTTAACTGTTTCGTCTTAATTTGTTTACTTGAATAAAAGAAACATTCATATCAGTAACATTCGAATTAAAAGGAAATACATAAAATTGAAAAACAAATCTGGTAATAACATCCGTAGGGATGATTTCAACTATGTGGTAACGGCTTTTGTTTTCACATTTTATAGAACTATATTTAAAGATACTCATTAAATAATTACACCTTCTTTTGTTTTAAAGCCATTTGTTTCTTTAATTCATAAATAACTCTTCTCCGCTAATTTGAGAAGACTATTCTCAGTTTTAATATTAAAGATGAGCTTATTTCATAGTTTACGAGGTTATTATCGTAAATCTTACAAGTCTGAATTCTTGCCACACGTATATTTATTCAAAAATGAGACGTTAAATTACTGCATTTATTTTAGAAAGAGAAATCACCCTCCACTAAATATTTATCTGAAATTTGTGAACTGATGTAGATGGGCATGAAAAAGTAAGGAATTTTCAAAGCTTATCACACTGTGATAAATTTAGATATACTAAACAAAAATTAAAATTAAATAAAAAGAAAGAAAAGTATAGATAATAAACAGCAGATTTAGACATAAACGATGACAATACATCTTTAAGCGTACAAACGCAACAGCCTCAAGTGATTGCATCATCAGAAGTTTGAAACGATAATATTTAAAACACATAAAAATTGAATTTGAGAGTAATGTTAAAGGGAAAGTAGATGGTAGAGATCGTCAGATGAACTTATCGAGACCTGCAAGATTTAATTAGAAGATTTTTTTCAAGCGGTACGTTATAAATCTCAAAAGAAAGAATCAAAAAATGACTTTATAATCTATCCTGATGAAAATCTTGTCTATTGGAATCTTTATAGTGATGATCTTCGTAAAGTGCCATTCGATTCCTCATTCATTTCTTCCTTTTTGAACATTTTTTACTTTCTAAATTAATTTTTATGTGTTTTAAATATTATCGTTTCAAACTTCTGTTGATGAAATCACTTGAGGCTGTTGCGTTTGTACGCTTAAAGATGTATTGTCATTGTTTATGTCTAAATCTGCTGTTTTTTTATTGTCTATACTTTTCTTTCTTTTTATTTAATTTTAATTTTTGTTTAGTATATCTATTTTTTGCTTCTGTATTATATTATAAATAGCTGCATTTGCGCCTTTATATATAATACTATGAATTTTTATTAATGTTTTATTAATTAATTTAATCAATTTATAACTGTGATAAATTTAGGCTAGATTACTAAACTAAACAAATTGATTCCTCACTCCATCCGGATCATTCAATTTATCGAAAGGTTTTTCTTTCGTTAAACCTGTTTTTTTGCTTTGAATTTATTTACTTTAAGATGTTATTTGAAAAAAATTGAAGCATGTTTTGGAAAGACGTAATTGAAAGGATTTCATTGTACACTTTCCATAAAATGCAGAATTACTCCATTTCAATTTCCAGATATTTTATTTTAAATTGAGATTAACCTTACGATAAAAGGAAAATAAAACAGTTCATTATTATTTTCATAGACAGAATTCTTGTATATTGAAGTCGAGCTTTAAAAAAAAACATGGCATCTTAAAGGAAACTATTTGCTAGACTACCTCCTCCTAAACCAGCAATACAACACTGCAGGCTTTAGGTTTGAAATTTTCTATTCCATATAAATTCAGTCGGGTTTTTTTTTTATTGTAGAAGCATTATTTTTCATTTTTAGATGTCCACCAGGATAAAAAATTTAAGACCGATGTATTGGGAAAAAATTGTCCATCGAGAGATGCATTGCATTTATATTTTGTTTTCACTTTTGTCCAAATGGAAAAGGTTTAGCCAGGAAGAAATAGAAACCGTAACGGATCTACTCTATACCTTTTCTGATATAAAAGTTAAGGCAAAAAGAAAGATTCAGAAGCATTTTCATTAGGAAAGAGAATTGCGATAGATTTTATCGCTTGTAATAAATACACTTAAATTTAGAGAAAACAATCCCATTTGTAGGATGAAAACTTTTCTCAAAATTACTCTACACACAGTTCATTTTTTCTACGAGACTATGACAGTTTTATTTAAGGCGTTTTCGAAACGAAACTCATAACACTGACAATATTAGACAATTTTCATGATTTTTTAAAATCTTATTTTAAATCAGTCAGTTATATATATATAGGGTGGATTACCCTTTCTGTTTTTTTAAACAATAAGGTTTCATGGATGGTTTGTTTTATAAAATCGGATTTGACATGAACTAACTAGTCCGCAGTCTAGTTAGCCACTTTAATTGTTGAAATCCCAAATATTGGATTAAAGTTTTCTAGAAATTTTGGTTTTCATATACAATTCTCTATTTATAGTCTTAAATGTAACTGTGTTTGTTTTTGCAAAGAATTGATAAATTATTTATTGTTTTCCTTTTGAACATAATGTTCAGTCATATCATATGCATTGGTTATAATATATAATATATATATATAATATATAATATATATATATATATATATATATATGATATATAATATACTATGTCTACTGGCCAATTTATTTCTGCACTTTTTTGAACGTTATATCTCTATTAATTTGAATTCAGCTTTTAGATTCATTGATGACTTTATTATATTCAACCATAAAGATTTCAATGCAACTTATAATAATCTGTATCCAAATGAACTTAAATTAATCCAAACCAATAACTTTAACCTGTTATTTTTCTGGATCTAATTATTGATTGCCAAAATACTTTAAAAATAGATATTTATGACAAAAGAAACGAGTTTAAATTCAACGTCAATAGATATATTTTTTTGGAACTCAAATATCTCTTCTAAAATTTATAAAAACACTATCATAAATCAACTCATAGGGATTAACAAAACACGGAACGATAGAAATTCTATTAAAAAACAAATTCAGCATCCTAGAAATAGCCTTAATAGTAATAAAATTCCTACCTCCTTCTACGAACCTTGAATTAATGGCTTTAAGATGTAACCAAAGGATTGCATATTAAAGCTATTCTGACGCAGTTTTCAACTGTGGTAGGTCACTCAAGTCAGACAGATCTAATGTGATTACATCGAAAATGCATCTTTCAGTCGTTTATTAATGGAATTCAATATATTTTACTCTAGCCGCTCTCAAACAAATGGTCTAATCTGTACCTTTTTCCTATTAATTTTATAATTTTTTTTTTCATTTTCTGTCTTTACTCTTCTTTTTATAATTTTTGTATACTTTTCATCGCTTTCTTTGTCTCCATCGTAATCTTAATCGAACTCTCCCAAACCTAAGGCGCGATACTTTGAAAACATCCGGTTTTCCTACACGACTCGAAACATGCAGTTCTGTGCCTTCTTCCATGCTGCTTGCATATCCCCATTTTACGGTACGTACATTTTTAATTCTTGGTCAATTTTATTTGGCTTTTTGGTATATCTTAACGTTCGGGGTGAAGACAGTGTTCTATTAGCTTATAGCTAACACTGTTCGCAGAAAGTGTTGGGATTTTTCTAATTATTTTATGGTTAGTATGGATAGTTAGTACGGATCTCACCTTCCGTATGAACGGATGAATAAGCACCCGTTCTTTTTGACTGAAATACTTTCCATCCTTTTGCCTCTTCATTTAAATTTGATTTTTGATATATATATATATGAAAGATCAGGCTTTAAGTGTGAAATGTTGTCCATTTTTGTAAAGGAAAAGACAGTATTTGTTCAATCTTCATTTATTCAGCCGTAGCAGATAATTCAGGTCATCTATTATAGGTAAAGGTATCATAATGTGCGTAGATCCATGACCAGAAATCAAGAGTTAACGCGCGAAGCAGCGTGACTTTGTTGTTCGTTTACATGTTGGAGTTAAAAAGGGGAGATAGAAATGCGCAGAAAGTTTAAGTACCCAGAGAAGAGAATTTCCTCGGAAAAGACTCGTGACTGGAAAATGAAGGTCGTGGTGCGCTTATTACGATGGAAGTAGAAGTAATTAAAAATGAGGTGTCGTTAATAATAATTTCAGAAAGTTAAAAAATTAAAATATCATATATATATTAATTTTGAAGTCTTAACTGTTATGTCATAATAAGCAGACATCGCAAAAACTTTAACTCAATGACTAGTTACATCTACCCAGTAGTTAGATTACTCATAAGACTGTTACAAGTTATACACAGACTGTTTCAGTCTAAACTCGCGGAGAGCAGTGGAGTAGGAGTAGAATGCATATAATGTAATGTCCGTTTAATTAGAAATTTAAAGCAGAACCCTTGTTCACGAACAAAACATTTATTTCAGACGATCACACACACTATATACATGTTTTAAGAGAAGAGGGCAAAAGTGAGAACGTTGTAGTGCGCATTGTCGCGCTCACATGTTAACCATTTATCTCCAAAATGCCAATTCACAGTTGAAAGGCGTCAACACAGACTATATACAACAACTCCCGACTTGCCTATTAAATAGTTAGAAAAAGGGTACTAAGTGAAGAAAAAAATTATATGATAAAATGGAAATTTATTATACTACATGATTCTTATAATTAATGCTCGTTTATTTGGAAGGATTAGAGCCGGTTCTATGTTTGTAATTAAAATTTCTTAATTTGTATGTAAAAATTCTTTAGTAAGCAGTACAAGCGATAGTCTCGATTTTTGTGAAAACCGAAAGAAAAAAAATAGTCAAATATTTCGTCAATAGATGGATCAGCGCCAAAATATATGGCGATTTTTGCAGATTTTGTTTATCTATACTTATAAAAGGCAATGTTTGTGTGTGTGCGATGCCCAGACGAATCTATCGCACTTACAGCCATGAAATTCGGCACACAGGTAGTCGTAATGGTGACTCAATGCACTTCGAAGCCAGAATTTTAAAATTTAATCTAAAATTTTTTTATTTAATATTTTGCGTTGTTTTGGTTGATATTTCGCACTAATTTCTCAATAGAATGGTTTTGAATAACTGTACGAAAAAAATAGACACACCATCAAAAAGAGCACACGAATTCCGTTCTAATGAAGTTAGTTTTGAATTTATAACGTAATTTACTGAATTTTGAGAATTTTTTTAAAAATAGTCAGTTTCGCCATCGAAATTTTATTTTTGTTTTTAAATTTGCTGCATCCGACTTTCTAATAACGCTATTATTTCCCATTTTTTTCAGCTTAAAACTGGAACTGTTCTGTCGGATTTAAAACAATTACGGTTAAAATTAAATGGTTTTTAAATGGTCAGTTGAAAGATATTTTTCATCTAGCGAGTTTCCTTCCGCGACGCTCCTCGTGAAGTTGCTGGAAATTCCATTGGCTGACGCGGCAGAGCGCAGGTGACGTCATAACCTTCAATTGAATGACTTCGATTATTATTTTCTGATTCGATTTTATATTTTGCTTGTTGTATAATAATCATTTTCACGTTGCAATTTTTTAATATTGTTTCGGATTAACGTACTCTGTATTGCTTTTCGACAGTTGAAATGTCATTATTTCGAAGAAAAATACGCGGGAAAATAAACAATGTGTATCTTTTGTTTTGTTTTCAGAACTTTTTAATGTCATTGTGGGCGGGTTTTTTTTTTTTTTTTTGGCATTTCGTTGAAGTCCTGTTTCCACGGGCAACGCTGTGCGCGTACTGCTAGTTACTGAAATAAAACTGAATTGCTCATTTGAGTCTTTTTAGTTAAACTAAAACTTTTAAAAATAAATGTTTACTGTGTATACGTAATACTGTTTCTGTTTATTCGTCGCTGCAGAACGACGTGCTTTTATTTCAGTTGCCCGTGAAATTATCCCTTTTTGTTTCTATATTAGTTAAAGGCATATATCCAGCTATAGTTTACTGAATTAGCAGATCGAAATTTTGACAACAATGAAATTAATTTTCCTTGATTTATTCAATAAAAAATCTGAAAAAATTGCCTTAGATATTGAAACAGCGTCGCCTATTGACGAAAATTTCTTTTTTCCCGTTTTCACAGAGCGCATCACGCCACATAGTCCACCAAATGAAACTTTGTTTCATTCGGAGTCATCGAATTGGTTGTAGTCTTCTGAGCCTAGGCAAACTTCAATTAAAACACCGTACACCATGGTGAAAGGTTAAGTTATAATATGGATCTTTGCATCTAGATCACGTTCAACACCGGCTAGGAAACAGTTCTTTCCTTTTTTTTAAAGAAGTGATGTCAGTTTTTAAGCCAAGAAGAAAGGAAGCTTTTCCACGAAAAAAATAAATAAATAAATAATACGTATAATTTAATCTTTTGACATTTTGAAACGTAATTCAACAAATTACATCAGAAAAAACGAATATAATCGTTTGGTTAGAACAGAGAATAATTTGTCAATTTAATGTTCGTATGCTTCCACAATTGAACAACTTTGGCGTGCTTAAAGGAATTTAAACGCCACACAGATTTCTATGATCAATGAATAAAGTTATTTCTATAAAAATACAAATTCTTTGTAGCAACTCATTTTTCTGTATAAAAATTTCTTTGCGAATTCTTAGGGAAGAAGTAGAAATTCTTAACACTACATTTTCAATTCATTAGAGAATTATTTATTCATTTATTATCAGAGGATGGAGAATAAATTCGGAAGTATCTTATTCTCTTTCTGGTAGAGTTGAAATTAATTAATTTCTGCTACGATTAAGGCAAAAAAGAACCACTGATTTTTGGATCAAACCGAGTTTCTTTGTTAAACACACTCTATTTTTTCCTGAAGGAAAGAACGTCTCAAATTACGATAAGATATAATAACAGATAATAATTTTAATATTTAATTGTAATACATTCAATTTTTCAATTAGAAACCTTTTTTAAATTTAAAGACCGTCTTTTAGATAAGCATTGGATGATTATTTCCTTTTCTGTTCTGCGAATCGTTTTTGCAGAAACACCTCGAAACCTTTCTTCTATAAGACCCTAGATAATTAAGTCCTGTTAATTTTCTTATGAAACTCGTTTCTTGTTGCCGCTTACAAGCTCAGTCGCGTAATTAAAAATAAAGGAGCCCTCCTAACTGGGATTTCATTGGGAGTCATTTTTGTTTCCGTGAATCGCTATTTCATGTCTCGATTCGTGCGGCAATCGTTATAAGGCTCGTCAGCTGTAAAAATTCCTCATTCAAAAGAGGTAGCTGTAGTAATTAAGGCACATGCCTGGGAATATAGATATTAATGCCTTTCTAATCATATTGGAAGTGTGTTAAATGTAAGTAGTTTGTGAAATGATTGGGTGCCTAGATTTGAAAACACGAATTTTTTTAGAATTTTGCTGAATTCAGTAAAATAAACTTTATCTTAGATTTGATGGGAAATATTGGTTGTCAAGTTGGAATATATGTACATCCTGTGTTAAAGAAGCAGTAGTTTTAATTTTTTGTATTTCTAATTACTTTTAAGTTTATTTTGATATTGTGTATTGTTGTAATCAATATCGGACTGTTTCTGAAAAATTTAAAAATTAGATAGGATAATTTTTAATAAAACTAAAAATATTAAAAACTTACTTTTTAAAAATGTAAAGATTAGGCAAGATTTAAATGAAGGTTGACTGCTAAGAGCAATGTTTTATTTTATTTTGCTGATTTTTAAGTTTAATTTTGTTGCAAGTACTGTCCACCGCAGTTACAGCGGCAGTTTAAACTCTCTACTATAATACGAGCTTCTAATTAAAACAACTTCGATTAACAGAAGTGTAGACCGAGACATGCTGGCATCCGTCACTGTTTTGAAGGCCAAGAAGATCGGCGATTTTCTTGCGAACGCTTTCGCACCCTTCGTCCTTGCATTCGATAATGAATGCATGAAAAATGATTCAGCGATGCACAAAACAATATTGAATTGGATATCGGGACATCCATGTTAAAAAAGATATTGCGACCAAGCAAGAGATTTCAGATTCTTTGCAACAAATCTCATACCAATAGGAAGGGGACGCTCATTTTAATGTTCGAAATCTCTTAATTTACGAAACTATTGAAACTATATCAATGTCAAAAGACCCTCGTTTAAATGTCTTTGAGAAAAGTCTCTTAATATATTTGTTTGCTACATATTAATTCTTATATTAACTACGGAGAACATCATATTTAATCTAACGTGTGTTAAAAGTGTATTTGTGTCTAGATTAATTTCAGAGTTTATGCCTATAGTGTGAATAAGCAAAACCATTTAACGCTGAGTCGCACTCAGTGTTAGAAATTCCTGTTTAAATTAAACATGGTAATTAATCTAAAGATTGCACAGTTCATATTATTTTCGAAGATACTAACGTCCATCTAATGCGCATACTTGAGGTAATTGTCCCATATTCAGATTAATTCTGAACAAAACGGTAATTACATTGTGCACTTGTGATACTTATCAGTTAAATGATTTTGAACAATTCCCTAATATAAAGCACAAGTGGTATCGTATAAGATATTTACCTTCTTATAATTTTACGTACACACTTATAGTTAGGTAATTAACTCAGAATTTCTTAAGCAAATCAGAAACGTATTTAATGTATAATCAGGAATCCGCGCATTTGAGATAACATGAAAGAGACAAAAAACACAATTCAACCACATTTTATTTCTGTACATTATCTTGTCACATTCATGATATATATTTCCACAAGCTGTACATCGATGGGAAACAACAATAAATATTTCTCATTTACCGGCGAAACTAAGTAATAAATAAAAAGTGTCAATCTGCATGGCTGACATAAACAGTAATAACTTATAAATAAAGAAGGTAACGTAAAATTTGATCACAAATAACTTGAATAAATTGGTCCACTAAAGTACTAATTTAAAACATTTTGCTTGCGAACTTTCCATGAGCAAATTGAAAAAAAGAAAACAGGAAAATAAATAAAGACGCATTTGCATAGCCTCGAAATAAGCAAGAACGTCGAATCATTTCTACAAGTTCGACCAATTTTCGCTTCAGTTTTTTAAGCTTAATATTCCGTTTGCATAGCAGATAGAAATGGTTTTTAAGTATTTTAAAAGACTAATTAATCTTAGGATTTGAAAAATAACGGAAAAAATATAATTCAAATGATTTCGGCAGATCTTCTGGCGAGTTTAAATAAAATGTTTTTTTTTAGTTCTAAGCCTAATTTTGATGTCAGTATCGAAATGTAATCAAATTTCAAACGTAATAAAACAGAATTCTCATTTTCATTAAAAAAAGATGTCTGTTGTATTTTTAATAAAAATTTATGAAATCAGTCGCTCTATAGAGTTATAAAATTATTTTACTATTAACTGCCATAAAGAGAGTTCTAAAACATACAGTTTCTAACGAAATCAAAAACGATTATTCAAACTTGAGCATATTTCTAGGGAAATTTTAGATGCTATGAACTTGTTCAGTTTTTTGACTGATGGATTTTATAAGTACCTTATCCTGGAAAGATAGTTTCCAGGTAATATATTTTGCGTCCTCCGGCAAAGTTGCTTTCTGGATGACCCAAATATACGTATGTAACATTTTTTCTTGGTGCAAATAGTAATATTGATTGGTACTTCTACATAAATGAAGTTAATTTTATGTTTATTAGTATTTTCTTGTTAGCAGCTATTGATATTCTGTAATCATAGCTTTGATATTAATTTCACAAAAGTAACAGAATAAATTGTTATCTAGGTAATTAACTACTATTCCTGATCTAGACAGTTCTATCATTTAATTTTTCTAAAGAAACTGAAAATAAAAACGAACTAAAATCTTAAAACACTCTCTTTTAGTCCCATCACTAAAAAAAATTATATCTAGAACACAAATTGAAGAAAACATGCGTCATTAAATTTTAACAAAGAAAACCTCCTTGTGCAAATAGTGTAGAATAATGAAAATAGTCGGCACAAAACAAGAAATTTGCTCATTAAATACTTTCATTTGCTACTCGGAATTAACATGAACACATTATCTTGGTGCCCAAATGTACAAAATGCACAATATACAAACGCATCACAATTCATGCATTCAGCTTCGCAATACATATACAGTCACAACCTTCGAGTTTCAGTCTGCCCTTGACTGCTCTGCATAATCGGTATATCCTTTGATTGTTTTCACATCCTGTTAAAAATTAGACACCTTTTTCGTAGTTACCGTTTAATTCTATACAGAAGTTAAGCTATTTATCACGTTTAAAGGGAGGTCTGGAGTCAAATATTAGAGGTTTGTCATATTATAAGAAATGCATCTTACACCATCGATAAAGCAGTTCACAATCATATGCCAAATAAGAAACGTATATTATATATGACTAAGAAAAGCACGATTGATGCAAAAGTAATGAATTTGAATTCGGCACTAACCCTCAAATGCATATTTTTTTCATATATTTGGTTTAATGTTTTGTCTTGGTTCAGACTTTCCAAATGCATGGAAAATAACGAAAATATTCTTAATTTCATCTTAAAATATTAATTTTGAAAAAGTTGATGGAGCAAAAAACCACACGTTTTCAGGGACAAAAGGAAAAAACCCAGTTTGTACACATTTTGACAACAATACGCACCTATGGCATCATCGTGTTTCAGGTTTATCAACGGAAATTTCCAGGATAACATTGTTTCAACAGTGGCACAGTTATTAATTTTTTAGATTTATATGTTTTAGATTTATACACATAACAATTAACAGAAAATTAATTAAATATTTCCTCAGTTTGTTTCTCTAGCGAACGAAATTAATACCTAAAAAATATCTTCGTACTATATAATACATCAGAAGATGTTCCTGACACAAAATTCTCATATTTATACCGATAGACGTTACATTTAAAGGAATCTTCGCACAAAATCAGAAGGGTAAATCCGAAATGAATACGATAACTCCAAGAAATCATACGATTTATTTGTCAACGCCTGTAAACGAAACATTTCACGTATAAATTAAATCGATAAATTGTAATTTAATATACGCTTATACAAGAAACTAAAACTAGTTATTGATTTTCAAAGATGGTAGCAGGTAAACAGTCAAGAGCAAACCTTTCAAATATAATCACATTTTGAGCTGTGCGCTTCTGATCAACTGCTAAACATGGACAAAAGGAATGAGCATTAATTATGGAAACAAAACTATTGCAACGGTTTCAGCTTGGAGCTTATGAAATCACTGACAACTCGAAATTATCCATCCCCACAATTCTACTCATCAATTTACATGCTATACTCAGTCCTACATGAAATAAGTGTTTTGTCCAAATTTTACTATGATGTCTTCTTATAAAATAATGTTCTGATAAAGCGTTTCTAAAAATGACACGATTCCAATATGTTCAATTTTTTTTAGATAATAACGGTTTAAAAGGCAATATATCTTTTATTTCATTAGGAAGTATAATTGGTAAAATTTTATTCAAATATTTGCGTGAAAAGCACTAAGTGATATTTCTTAAAATTCGTTGGGAAAGTAACCGTAGACTCTGAAAGATTTGTTTTCTAAACCACATACAATAAATAAGTAAATTATTTAATTTTGAGAAAGTAGAATGAATTCCACATTATAGACTAAATAAAATAAATACCAACACACTAAATTATGATGTTCGAAAATCAGTGCTATTAGAATTGATATTTAGAACAAGAGATTGTTGTGCTAAAACGCAAACTAGGCATTTAACAAATTTAGTTCGAGATAATGTTTGATTCTGAAAGACAGAACATACTCATACCCGTATAATAAATATAGTGAATTGCACATTCATATCAATAAATACGATGACTTTTTTTCTTTTTTTCAAATTAGAAGAAGTAAAAAATGTTTCGTAGCCTATTTAATACAAAACGAAAGAATTCACCTAGAAAGTTACATAAAGTAATTCATATAACATTTTTATTGAGAAGAATTGTCATTTCAAGTGCCGCTAGATTTATCAGAAAAAAGCTAGAAATATCAAGTAACGTTATTGAGTGAGCTCATTCGCCAAAACAGCATCAAATAACAAAACATTTAGTAAATAAACCCATATAACAGTGTTCCTTACAAAATGACAGTGAAAGCATTTATAAATATTCTTCTGAAAGACAAACTAAATTGAATACACTGGTTACGAACGTATAAAGCAAAACACTGGAATGCATTCAAATGGAAATAAAGGATAGAAACAAATAAATCCATACATTTACGAACTGTGGCATAGGATCAACACTTCAACGAAACAACTAGTGCAGTGCGAATCGTCATATCATTATATTAATGTCAACATCAGCTCATCATATCATACACAAATGTATCGTCGTCGTCGCAAATAAATACACAATTGCTTACACGAACCAAACCTTCGGCTTGGTGGCGGTCAAGTCCAATTTGTTGGAGGAGCCACCGCTGCTTCAGCAATTCGCCACTGGAATCCAGAGTTTGTGACTAACCACCAGTAGATTCGACGTATATTTACCCGTTGTCGTCCTTGATATCTACAGAATTGGCGGTTAGCTGCTGTGGAGGTTTTGTGGCGAGATTCCGCCAGTTTCCAGCACTGCAAGTTCCTGCCCCTGACCACCACTTGTGCATGTCAGGATAGGATTTGTGGTAGGGGGGAGCGTGCAACATGGCGCACATCCGACACCAGAAGTAAGTGTTGATGAACTCCCCGGTACCTTTCCAGCTGAAGTACTCGTTGTACAGAGTGTCGTTCTTGTCCAGGATGCTGAGATACTCTGCCAATTCCTTTGGTGAAGCGAAGTCGTCGACATGGATGTAAGAGTGAGGAGGTGCAGCTCTAGCATAATCCTCAGGGCGAGCTCCCATCACAATTGGGACAATATTCCTACTGGAAAGAGAAAAAATCTGCATCAGTATAAAGTATTATATTATCTAAGGTACAAGTAAGAATAAAAAGCAGTGGAAAATATTTTACCGAGCCACGGCCTCTGACAAAGCGGTCAACGGTTTAAATAGGATATATTTTGAATAAAGCAGAAACTAAACTAATTCGTCAAAGCACTTTTAAAAATAAATTTAACTTTACATACAAAAATAAGTATACCAAGAAAAAATATGGGCATATGCAACTAGTGTGATGGAGTAGAAATCAACGTACATTTAGCAAGTATTGAGAGTTTTGATGATATCTCAAATACATGATCATCCGATTTCTAAACAAACATTTTGGTGACTTTTAAATTACTTTTACTGCACTTTATTACTTTACTCTGGATTTCGTATATTCTTTCCTCCCACTGTAAATAAGGGATGTAGCCATTATGCATGATGTGATACAATATGAACAGGAAAGTGAGACTATTACAAATGGTTTCGCATAATAAGCGAGACTAAAGCTTTTGCAGTGCGACAAATACATCAGCCTGTGCACAAGGGAAAGTAATCTTTTCGTGCAACCTACCCGTAATAAAAAGGCTAATTGTAACACACATGTTCAGTGGAAACTTCGTTATAATATTTACAGAATCTCACAACTTTACATTACAATTCCAGACAAAATCAGGTGACTGCGACGACTACAATCTTGCTAACGCTAGTTACAAGTTTAGCAGCGCATTCCTATTTAAATTATTCCAAACACCAAGAAAAAGTTTAACGCATCACAGTTTAAGACATAAACATTCTGAAACATAGTTTGCTCTCGGGAAATCAGAAGAAAAACTCACTTTTCCCATTCAGATCACGCTCCACCCAGAAGGATTAGATTTCCACAAAAAAACCTCCCAATTTTTGAAACCACACACCTTGGCAACGACAGAAAAACTTATCAATCCACTGTAGTATAGCTCCAAACTCATTTCTTCTTTGGGAAGTCGTCTTCTTCCAAGTTTAATTTCCAATGTAATCTATCACTTTTTTTTCGTTGAAGACAGAGAGGTGGAGTAATATAAGAAAGCCAAAATCCAAAGCAGCTTAAAAGAGTGGAGGACATAACAGATAAAAAGCATCTGTAGACCAAAGGGAAAAGTTATACATGTTCAAACGATCATCAATCAAACTGTAGTCTCGTGTGCCACTACTGTT
>BGPR01002503.1:151915-172768 GCA_013235015.1 Araneus ventricosus | reverse complement strand
TAGGCTGGTATATTTTACAAGAAAAAGTCAATGAAATTGGCTATAACTAATTGGCGATCTTCTGAAAAGGACAAAACTTTTAGAGTATAAAAATAAAATGAAACAATTTTAATAGTCTGTATAACATTTTTTTAAAGTTAAAAATAGGAAAAATAGTTTTTTTCACAGTATTCCTTGGACAGTATTTCAAGGATTCCTAGATCCTCTCTTGTATATATTTGATAAATTAAATTTAATTCATTAAAATTTAATCAATTAAATAATTTTATTTAATAAAATTTCATTAATTAAATTTTAAATAATAAAAATTTAATTAATTTGAAATTTATAATTAGTTCAATTAAGTAATTCAAAATTTTAAAAATTTAGAAACACGAAAAATAGTTTTTTTACAGTATTTCTAGGATAGTATTTCAAGGATTCCTAGATCCTCTCTTGCATATATTTGATAAATTAAATTTAATCAATTAAATAATTTTACAAAATGAAATTTCATTAATTAAATTTTAATTAATAAAAATTTAATTAAGTTGAAATTTATAATTAGTTCAATTAAGTAATTCTAAATTTTTAAAATTTAAAAATACGAAAAATAGTTTTTCGACAGTATTCCTAGGATAGTATTTAAAGGATTCCTAGATCCACTCTCTTGTATATATTTGATAAATAAAATTTAATTCATTAAAATTTAATAAATTAAATAATTTTGCATAATAAAATTTCATTAATTAAATTTTAATTAATAAAAATTTAATTAATTTGAAGTTTATAATTAATTTAATTAAGTAATACTAAATATTTAAAATTTAAAAACACGGAAAAAATTTTCCGGAGTAGTCCTCCCTAACATATTTCTTGATCCGCACTTGCAATCATACTTAAGTTGAGTTTAACTGGAAGATTAAATAATTTAATATGCTGCTGTGGGGAAAAATTCTCAAAATTTTCTTGGGGATTTAAAATGGAAATAATGATACCTCTGTAGCGATAGAGAAAATTTTTGAAATCGAACATTTCTAAGGTATGATGGGGAAAAAATTCCATGCTGTGATATTAAAAAGCTTTTGGGATGTAGTTAAATATAATGAATAAAAGAGATCTGGATTATAGGTTTTTCGAAAAAAGTTTCATTAATCAAGGCGTAGTAATTATTCGCAAACTGGAAGCTGAAATTAAAAATTAATTTGTTCAAATTTGTAAAGGAATTTAATAATTTTCACGATTTATCTTACTTTCCAAAAAACACATAGAAATGTGACGCAAGACAGCACGAAGCATTTTCTATGCAACTAGCATGTAAATAGTTTTAAATTATTTAAAATTTACAGATGACTTTACTCTTCTTTTAAAAATACATCTTCATACGCCACAGTAAATTGGAAAGTTTGTAAATAGATTTCATAAGCGCCGAATCGCAGAAACACTTATAGTATTAAATACACAAAAAAAACTTACTTAAATCACAAAGGAGGTGAAAGTAGCATTTATACATTTCATCTGCGTCCAGAAACCCATAAGGATTACTGTCACCGTAAAGAATGAAATGAGTGAATAAAAATGTGATACAGAGTATTATCTTCATGCTTAACATCATTTACCACTCTTACCAATAATAACTCTGATCATAAATGGAATCTCTTTGAGTAATTTATATTGCGTTTCAAACAAAGGGATTTTCCTTGTCTCCGAATAATGAAGCATATCATTCCATTGTAGGCTTAAACAAATTTACTACTAGTTATTCAGTTTGTTAAATAGTATTTTTCCGGGAAAAGTATTCCGTTTTGAAATCATTGGAATAGATTCATTGTCAATTCTTAGGAAAACATCTATATGTCACGAATGTTGATTTTACAATGCTTAAAAGTTCAACTTTTAAGAGGAAACTAAATCATTTCCTTGGTCTCCGATTAAAAATGAAATTATGGGTAACAGATATATGTGGTAGATTGTACAAAGGTTAAAACCTATGTTTGTCAGGAATTCATGAATATAAAAGATATATTATGGAATGGATGTATGATGTTTAAAATTAAGCTTTTAAGAGGAAATTAAATCAGTTCCGTGATATCTGGTTGTTAATGATCAAATAATAAATATTGGGAACCAAATGTTAAAAAATTCAAATATGTTGGGCGGAGGTAGCTAGGATATTTATAAAAAAAATTGATGCAAGGTAGAAGCCCAGAAATAAAATTTAAATTATAATATATATTGAACAATTAATTAATTCTGGGTACTCAATCATAAACACAATAATAAGCATTTCAAGCTATATTGAAATAATTCACCTACCTTTACTGACCTGAAAACCCTAGCTACTTAATTAAAAGTTAATTTGCATATAGTGGTAGTACAATACTAGTTGTAAAAAACAAATCAGAGAAATTAAAACAGAATCAAAATCTATGAATTTAAATTTTTTTTTTATTTTAGAATAGTTTAAATTAAATTACTTTAACACTGCCACAAGTTACACATATACAAGATGATGCACATTTTTAGAAAATATAATAACCAAATTAAAAATATGTAGCTACACATAATACAACGCACTGCAGGCTCAAAAAATATATACTAATAAGGATATTAGGTAGAAACCACAAATTTAAGAAACATCTTGATTCTGCAGAAAAGGCAGTACATTTACAGAGCACATCACAGTCTTTGTTTCGCTTGTAATAAAAAAAACTAACCAAAGCACACGTTGTATGAAAAATTTGGAGAATTTGTAATATCAAAATTTACATTATCATTCTTGAGGTAATACAGTCGCATAATTGGTATACTAACAAGTTTCCTTGCACATTTTCATCAACACACAGTTAACGTAAATTTTTGCAGAGCAGGCTATTGAAGAATTATTGCACCCTGATCATCTTTAGTGCAGGGCTTGAATAATCAGAGCACTCTAGCTATTGATTTTCTTTTTATCGTACATTTTAGCACCAAAAGCAGTCACAATTTTCTCCAATTTTCATCTGAATAAAGAAAGATGAAAAGAAAAAACTTTTTCCCTTCGACGACACCATTCACTGCATGAAGGTTTTAAAATTCGCAGAATCCAGAAGATTTCAAATTTGTAGAATCAAATCTTACATCATCACACGAAAAATCTTGTTGAAGACAAACAAAGCTTACATCATCACACGAAAAATCTTGTTGAAGAATACAACACTTGCATCATTTTTGCTCCAACGGAAAAATAATAATATATATAAAATGGTTGACTCTCTGAAGGCCTTAAGGTCCCCAGAAGCCTAAAAAAAGGCCCTGGGACCTGCAGCTGCCAATACCCTCACTCGTTCAGAGAAGCACACAAAAGAAAGTTCCAATCGTAACGGAAAACGATTCCAGTAACAGACGCCAAAAGCCTGATAACACCAAAAACCTACGCGCCAAGATGGCGAAGAAATAATCCCGTAGCAAAATTTGAATTTAAAAATTAATAAAGTTGAAACCTTAATGGAAACAACAACAAAAGTTAAGACAAATAATAATTAAATCGAAAACAAAGTAAATAATTAAGTAAAATTTAGAAATTAAATGAAACGGCTAAAATTAACGTTTGAATTTCAAAATTATCCTAAGTTGCCACACGAAAAGAAAGAAACTTTAGTGGCGAAGAAATAAATTAATTAAAAATACTGACAAAGCCGAAAAATGATGTTAATGCAATATTTGCAATCTAACACTGGTTAAGAATAAATTAAAAATATGCGTAATCCAGATTCATTTTATTTTGCAAATTGTAAATAACCTTTTTGTTACAGAACATTCTGTTACACTTACGATTTTCAAACTTTTAATACGAGAGGGTTCAGTTTGTAATGGAAATTGTATATCCTATAGAGCAGTTAGAAATGTTTCATAAACTAACTGTCGCAATTTATTAGTTAATATAAATTTATTCTGTCTCTTCGAATGGAAATTTTGTATTAAATTTAAATGTAAGCTCAGTTAAAAATATTTTGTTTCCAAAATTTGATTTAAAATATTTCCTTTAAATAACCATTTCTTTATCTTTCATTATTTATCAATATAAAACAAGATAGATAAATACACTTAAGGAATGATTTATTTTTGAATATGGGGTTTAAAATTTATGGAGGGGGAATAATCAGAAGGAAACAGACAGCAGCTTACGCCTGGAGGTAAATTCCTGTCTTTTGGTCAGATGGTTCCAAAGTAAACACCAAATTTCTCCAAAAATCCATTGCGTATGTGGGACTGGTACAAGTCAGATCTGAAGCCACAGCTCAACATCTTCGCATTGGCACAATGTGAAAGTCTAGGAAAATTCCCTTTTAACTTCTTTGAACACATGCACATATTTGGCATGTTCTTGTATAGTACACTCTTTTATTAGAGATTTTTTGATTCAATATATTGCTTCTTTGCCATCTCGAAGCCACCTCTTCCTCAAGCCACTTGCGGCATCTCAAAACTATAATTAAAAATTTTAAGAAAGCAACAATGAAATATAGTTGTACAACAGTAACCTATAGAACTGAGTGGCAACTTTTCCGCAGCAAGCGAAGTTGAATTTCGGAAGAATTTTTTCGACTCTTCCTAATGCGTAATTATTACATTACATTACACCACCTGCATCCTCGTGTTTAGAGCCATTTGGCTTCTTTCCGGTTCGGATGGATGGAGGTGAATTTAATTTTTTTAGACAGAACAAAAACAAGCAACAGGTACAAAAACAAATAATAATGAAAAAAGAAACATACACTGGATAGAATAACATAGAAAACAAAATGGAAAGAATAAAAACACGTAGAGAGAAAAAAAAGAAGAGTCATAAGTAGCCGGAAGTGTGTGTCAGTCTGAGTGGATGCGTGCTCAATGATTATCCTCTACAATGAGATTGTTCTCATCACATATGAAACGCATTAGGAGTCGAAGTCGGGTTCTTGATAAGTTGTTCGTGGGAATGTTTTTCAACCACTGTAATTTAAGTGACACTGTAGGAGTTTGAAAATGCCAGGAGAGGGTTGTAACTTCTTGGGCCTACGTCTACGTCAAGTTAACTTCACAGCATTGACAGAGGCGAGATTTATTTATGTAGATGCTGAGTTAGTCGGTACATAGAACTATTGACACTCAAGTGCTACATGTTAACTTGTACGATTCTACCCTACTCGGTTTCTCGATCTATCATACCTGTATTCACATAGATCAGAAGTATTCCACTGTGCGTAACTGGCGACTAAGTCAAAGCAAGACTATTCGTTAATAAAATACCAAATTTGATGAAACAACAATTAAATTAAAATACTAAATAATAAAATCATTATACAGCTAGCTAATCAAATGATACAGACACGGAAGAGCAGAGAATAAACAGTAACAATCAGTCCTTAAATACTGTAGCAGGCTCGTCGCTATTGGTCGATGAGTGACATCACAAAGAGGGCGGATCCGATCTGCCTGAAATTACAGTTCATGATATTGCCAGATGCCGCGATGATGCCACAGGGTAAACCGATATTTTGTGGCATAGTGCATTGGATCACCTTTTTCTCCACATTAGCAGTTGTCATGTGTTCGAATATTGAAGCGATGAAGGCATGAAGGGCAGGGCCCGTGTGCTGTAATGAACATTAGCTCTTCTCTATTCCATCCTACTGGTTTGTTTGAGACCCTAACACTGCGGAAAGGCACACGATATCGTGTGTACTGCGGCCAGTTTCTCCGTTATCCCAGTTGTCTTGCCAGATGCTTAAAGCAGCTGACCTTATCTCAGATTTTAGGTAGGAAAGTGGCTTAGGGAGAAAGAAAGGGTCGCCTTTTGTTTTGGCTGCTTTGGCTAATTGGTCTACACATTCATTCCCTAAATAACCGGCGTGGGCTTTGAGTCATCTCAGGTGAGTGTGTTTATGGGAGTATGTGTATATTATTATTATTTATTTCCGTTGGAACATATGTTAACTGATTCTTTTTGCCGAGTAAGTATGCAAGTGCACGAGTCAATAGTGATGCCGATCAAATATTACGGTGTCGCATTGCTTTAATATTCAAATGATACTTTAATCCTAGATTTTATACGCTTTTATTTGATTTAACATTTTTCTTGTTTGTAAGTTACAATTTTGAAATCGAATTTCTCATTTGTTTCTTGATTACAGGATTTCTAAAAATTTGAACACTTGTGTATTTCTGATGATAATACACTATTTTATTATTTTCCGAAATTAATTATCAGTAAATCGATCATTTTTATTAAATTTTCATTCTGCACTCGTGACGCCCGTTGGTAGTTAATTTGAGAAATTAATTTCACGATTTCATCATATTTATAATAATGAATTTTGAATTAAAGACTAAAAAGTCGAAAATAACGAAAGTAGAAAAAATAATATTTCATTTTAGGATACCATTAAATGTAAAATTAAAAAAGCATTTTTATTAATTTTATTTTAATCATAATTGTGATGAAAATCTAGTCAAATCTAGAAGAAATGAGGATCGATTTCCGCTTATGTAGTGGCAAATTTAAACTATCTGCAATTATTTATTTGTTTTCGTCTCCTAAAGAACTGAAATTCTTTCTGCAGATAGCTTTTTGTTTTTTTAAGGGGACACATTACCCAAAAACTGGCCAAAATATCAATTTTCGTTTTATTTTCTTATTTCGTTGCTCTTATCTTTCTATATATTGTATCAAAATTTCAAATTTGTACCTTAAATATTTCAGAAGTTATTTAAATTTATATTTATGATAAATGAAAATCATGCGCAAACAATAATTTTAAATGACTTTTTCCATGTCGTACTTTGCTTCACTTCCATGTTTTCAAAATGTTAAGGCTTTCTTCCTTTTTAAGATAGAGCTTTAAAATTGTTTGTACTTGTTTCTTGTTATTCATATGGTAACAATTTGCATGCAATAAACATTTAGGTGTTTAGTTTTTTTATATAATAATTGCATTAATGCTAAATTTCCTCATTTTCCAAAACATAATACAGTAAAAAAATCTCTATTTAAGCGAATATTATATACACTTTAAAATTCATGCGCATTTTTGCGTAATATATTTCAGTGAATCTATAAATAAAATTTGAAACAAAAATATTGATATTTGATAAAATAGGGAATTTAAAAAATTTAAAAAAATCGAATTTTAACTAAATCGGCAAATATAAATATATTTTTTCTCTTCAAGATGAACTTTCTATCATTGTTAGGTTACAATAGTATCAAAACTTTTGGGATAATGGTTGAAGTAAAAAAATATTGAGAAGATAATGGGCCCCTTTAAGCGTAATGTACGTTTTCGTGATTTTAAACATTTATATTTAAATTTTGATCTCATTTATTCCATCGGTTTTAGCTCCATCTGTGTCTAAACAGGAAATCGTATTTTATGAACATTGAATAGAATATTACAAGATAAAATTAACTGTGTGTAATAAAACTGCCTTTTCATACTTCTGGCTGCACTGTGCAACAGCTATTTAAGTCAACACCCGGGGAGAACTATATCTTCAGCTGTTACATTCCGTATGATTCATCATACATATAGTCCTACTGGATTAAATTTTGATCTTTTAAAGTGGTATACTTGGAGTTAAACGTGTACCTTTTTAAGTCAGAATCGCTGGCAACACTAAATTATACCACAGAGCAAATTGTGCCTATGGTACGAACATCAATGTTTCTAAATGCCGTGAACATTTATGCATCTGAATTTTGTCTGAAATTTATGCTCCTGAATGTAGAATGGCAAAATGAACTTTTAAGATCCATTAATCTGTCGTATGTCTTATGTATAGATCGTATTAACTGCATCTTTTATCTTAATTCATTTGAAAATTACAAATTTTTAAATTTTTTCATCAATTTTAAATAACTGCTTAAATCTATTTATAATTATATTAAAAATGCGGCTTTCATAATTTAATAAAATGTATTTAATTAATAGGTTGAGACTCAATGATTTTTTTTCATACGAAAAACCTTTATTTATAGAAATTTAGAGTGATTGGCTTACTTGAAAATAGGTAAAATCTAACAATTAGATCTTGATTTGAATGCACTTTGGGAATAGTTAAAGAAAAACAGATGCATTTTTTACCTGTAACCTTGAATATCGTTTAAACAGCGAAATAGATTTCAATACTTCATATATGTTCATACCCCTAGAACCATTTCCATCAATAGCAATTTTGCGAATATGTGATAACTTCCCGAGTTATAGGAAATCTCCCATTTAAAAAGTGGAGGACTGTAATTATAATTTATATAACGTAGACTTTTTTCTGAGTTGAGAGACATTTGGAGCCAATAATTGTCATGTTTATTTTTCTTTTATCTAATTCATTCTAACCAAATGCGTGTTCGGTCATCGAACCGCCGAAATACGTTGAATAATTTGCTTCGGATTTCTCTCCTAATTATAATTATCTCTATGAATAAATATTATTGTTATTGTCTCTCTGAATGAATATTATTGCGATTATCTCTCCGAATAAATATTATTGTAATTATTATTATCTCTCCGAATAAATATTATCGTAATTATTATTATCTCTCCGAATTTTGATTATCTCTCCGAATAAATATTATTGTAATTATGATTATCTCTCCGAATTAAGATTATCTCTCCGAATAAATATTGTCATTGTCTCTCTGAATGAATATTGTGATTATCTCTCCGAATAAAAATTATCTTAATTATTATCTCTCCGAATATATATAATTGTAAATTATATACATGTTTCGGTATGGTTTTTATTACTGGAACAGGACTTTAGTGTCTCATCTTGTTATTAATATTTACAGAAAATGAGAATTCAAAAACAAAAGCAAAGCAAAAGGAAATGGATAAAGAAACTGATAGAGTTTTTATTGTGATGTTGTAAGGCGCAGGAAGCATCCTTTTTTCAAGCGATTATGTAATAGCTCTCCAACTCCATGTGACTAAAAGTACAGTCAAATAATTACGCAGAGCATTCTTTGATTCTAGCTACATATGATCACTAACAATGGCAGATTATGACACGCAGTTGACTTTAACATGTCTGCCCGAATGGAGATCTAATAAGAATTACCTGCAAAAATAATGTGGGGAAATGAGTACATGATGAGACTCCCCAAGATGTTTGACCGATTGGAAATCTGATAAAAGAATTAACTGCAAAAATAATGTGGGGAAATGAGTACATGATGAGACTCCCCAAGATGTCTGCCCGATTGGAAATCTAATAAAAGAATTACCTGCAAAAATAATGTAGAGAAATTAGTGCATGATGAGACTCCAAGATGTTTGGTCGATTGTGAATCTAATAAAAGAATTACCTGCAAAAATAATGTGAGGAGATGAGGTTGATTATTTTCTGATTGGACTGTATAGCCAAGTTGCGGTAGAATTCAGGTATATCATCAGGAACCATTGTATTTTACCACAGGCGTAGTGAGGTATAACAGCGGAATACATCATAGCAGTATATTATTTTGTGAATATTACTTCAATAGTCCTGTAAACTGCTCATTACTTGAATAATTATTAAGAAATTCTAGAAGACTTTGTAATTCTTTCCTGGTAACACCTTCTAAGTCGTTACTTCACTGAAGAGACGGATATATTCCAGTTCTTCACGATAGTATTGTTGCCTAGATTGTCAGACTTTACTTCATGTGTTTTTTTTATTTGTAGTGGTATTTCAAACTTTGGTATTATCCCGAACTTAATTGTTCTAAAAGATAGCATCAGATGGAAAAATATGAAGCATGTTATGCACCAGGTGCATTTCTTTGCCCAGAAGATTTGTCAAAGCGTTTGAAATAGTCTTTCAGGCATGGAACAACCCAATTCTGGTTCATAAACAATTATTACCTCCAAGTTGAATTACTAAATTAATTTCTGGCAATCCGAGACAATTTTTAAATAAATCATTAATGATTAAAGCATTATATGTATCTAGCAAAATTGAGGAATTTGCTTTCGCTAACGCAATCAAAAATTTGAATTACTGGAATTAATTGAAACTTTCTGCCTTTTTCGACTCCAAAAAGTCAAAGTTCCTACAATTGGCAACTTTATATATTGAGTTGAGTAATAATTCATGAAAATGTTTCAAATTGATATTATATTTTCTAGTTGATCTTTTTAAATTCCACTGGTCGTTTGTGGAAAAGATTGCTTCAATCGCTGTTACTTTTTTGAGGGTTTTTTTGTTCTAAATCTCCAAAAATTAATTTGAAGAAGCGGGCAAGACCTTCACTCATTGTTCCTACTCTATACACAGCGAAATTATCATGAGTGGCTTCGGCCATCTTAACACCTCCATTAAATGCAGAAAGCAAATGCTGTCAAAAGTGCGCAGGTAAATCTTATGTACATCAAACATAATCATTGATGAATGTTTCGACTCGTTATCAGCTTTTTGTGAAACATTCATCAAACGTAACCATTGATGAATGTTTCATCTCGTTATCAGCATTTTGTGAAACATTCATCAAACGTAACCATTGATGAATGTTTCATCTCGTTATCAGCGTTTTGTGAAACCAGATGCGTCGAAATCCATTTTCGATTTCATCACTTTCTGGTCGCCCCCCTAATTGCCCTCGTGACCAAATCTGCACTGAAAAAAATGTGTGTTCTGACAATAATATGTCCCTTGATTCTCGGCAACTGATTTAGAAACATAGTATCCATATTAACTCAAATTTTTTAGACTCTTAAAAGATGTGCATTATTTTTGTACACTATTATAGTTACCGTCTAAGAAATTTTTTTCAAATTAAAAAAGTCGGAATTTTTTAATGAATTTTTATCCTTACTTTTTGACAATATAAGTCAATACAATCAAAGAGAGAATGGCATCAAAATCCTTCACCGAACATTTTCTATCTTTTGAAACTTTTCAGGCGAAAATAATCAGTCCTCCGCATATTTTAATCTGCTAATTTCCTTTCTTACAATTTCCATTCTTCAGTTGTCCTTTGTAATAATCAGCCAATATCATCTGAAATATTAAATTAACATTGAATAAATATTTAGAGGGAACGAGTTAAGGATTTGCAGATCCTTTATTAAGATATAAATGTGGTTAACAATATGCGCATTAAACCTGTTTCGATTGAAAATTGCTTTTGAACGGAAAAAAGGAAACGGCATGCATTTTAATTCTAAATCTACAAATATACGCAGTCAAGAATTGAAGGAATATGTCTTCCATCTGGCGAACTATCGGCGTACCTAGCAATTGTCCTTTTATGGGGAGAGAGAATTGCTGTTCTTATTTCAATTTAACTCTTTAAACCCAAGGCGACTTTTTTCTTCTAGGTCCTTTAAAACTGGTACCTTTTGGTAGGAAGCGACATGAATTGGACTCTCCCAACCTGGGTGGTCATTTTCCCTACCAACCCTGCTATAACCTTCCCTTAAGGCGCACGGAAATGGGCTGCGGTTTGTAAGGATAATTGGACCCCCTAACCGCGCTTATCTCCTAAGCGATCTCAGAACCTCACCTCCCCTCAAGAGAAGCTAACCGCCTCAGACCTGAATTCTTCGCTGTTTAAAGAAATTTTTAGACCGCCCGGGACCGCCTAGTTCGGTGTGAGAGGGCTAAATTGATTCGATACTTCAATATTCATTAAGATTATATTCAACAAAAATGGAATGAAAGAATTAAAAAAATACTTTTCAAAGTTAATTTATTACATTACTTATTCTTAGAAATATAAATTCATATGCAACTCTCATAACAACGGAAATTTTGAATCAATGAGAAGCATGCTGTTGACACTGGAACGATCCCAATGTCAACAGCATACTTTCCATTCATTCAAAATTTCCTTTGTTAAAGTTTTCTTTGTGTCTGGTCTGAATTCCGAAGCAGATTGGTAAATCTATCCAGACATTGTATGCCCAAAAGGGATATCCCTTTTTATCCAATTAATAAACAAAATTTGAGTTTATTATGAAAGTTAATGCCTCAGAAATATTTTCAACTGAGATTAAAATCCATGTAATATGAAACCACATACACTAGGTTTTCGTAAAATTTCGTTATCATCTCCATTACACCTCATTAGGTGTCAATTAGTGAGCAAATATTTACATTTTCCTCTATTTAAAATCCTAGTGTGAACAGCATATTTCTCATTAACGGCATTAATTCTAAGTTTTCTTTTAAAGAACAGTCATGAGTAAATCGGGGTTTATTTTTTAAAACTTCTTATTTTTAAAATTTATTATTCTTAATCACCTCTTATCCACAAACATCCTTCCTTCATATTTGCAGAATGTCAATATGGAATGGCATTAGCAAATTTTGTATCACAAAGATTAGGGGAGAGAAGGGGCTACATAAAAAAAAGAAAACTCAAACAGAAGCAACTCACGTGGTTTTTCCGGGTCCATCATTTTTAAGAAACACCTGTGAGAAGTTGGGACATAAATCTTGCAACTGGGACACTTCTTTTCCCCACACCTATGACTCTCAATGGATTGTTCACTTTTCTTAAAAAGACCTGAGCATTTAGGACATTGAAAGAGCTGGAAGGTAAAGAAAAAGAATACATGATCTTATGGATAAAATTACATTAAAAAAATGAACAACTAATGTACGGCAGAAAAAATATTACCGATAGTATCAAAATTGAACGGGTTTCTCAAAACAACAAAAAGTGCATACCTTATTGCAGATACCATTTCTTTTGTGGGCATCATAGCAAATAGATGATCGTGTATTTAGTAAACAATCGCAACATCTTTGTGGAACGCCTTCCTCACAATCGGCAGTCCTACAAATATGACACAAAGATTTGCAATTATGGTTATCAATATGATCGTAAGGTTTAAAAAACATTCCTCACATAATTTCTTAGAACCATAAAATCCTGAGGGAGAGGATATTGCATCATAGTGTTCGTGATGGAGCCAAATATGCACCGTCCTCTGCTTTTTCTGCCCAACATAGCTTACCTAAAACATAATAGCAGTGAATTAAAATCAATATATAAAGACAATATATGATTTCTAAAAAATAGGCGAGAAAAGAAAGGTTGCACTTACTTGGTGTAATTCATTAGTAGAAATTACAATGACTTGGATGTCTAAATGGGGTTCAAAAGCGGCAATTTCTTTAACGTCACAAGGTCCCAATGGGAAGCCAACATCATTATGCAACTTTATTGCTCTTCTTTCTAACACTGTATTCCTTGCATCACAAAGATTTTAGTTCGGTAGGGGATTCCTTCGATGTCACAGCCAGGAGAATCGCTTTGGCGCAGCAGATACCGGTTTCTTCAGGCATTATGCTGAGGACAGATTTCTTCAAAAGACGATCTGTGGTAATGTTTATGACTTTATGGTGCCCTTTTCCTCCTCCTCCTACTGGACGTTCAATGACAATAACGTCAACTGTAAAAGTGGCATCAAGTGGAATTTGATTCGACAGTATGGCCTTGATTAGACATGCAAGGAATATTTCTGCTGTCATCTGTGAAACCGGCATCAATGTAGTTGAAATCGGTCTCTCCAGATGATCAGATTGAAGCAGCAATCTAATCAGATCAGTAGGTGCAAGATTCCTCGTTGCTATGTCTATGATTGCTTGAAAGAGATTCCGTACAACTTGTAGAAGACTTCGTTTAGTCGCATTTTTGGCATAGAGTGGAAGTTTATGAATGTCAATCATGGCTTCGTAAACTATTTTCATCACACTGAAACCTATTATTCCTTCTGGACTTTTCCATGAGCAGAGTAGCAGAATCTATCCAAAACATTCACAAACAAAATAAACAGGAGAAAAATATTTGTTTAAATATATATATATATAAGAAGAATACATACGTCGTTGGACCTTTCTTCTGGGACGTCTTCTCACTGATTCCAGAATCCATTTAATATCCTGTCAACGAGCTTAAAAGCAAAAAAGGCATTTTCTTTTATCAATATTATTGAAATCGTGAAATTCGAATAATATAACTTCGTTTTCAAAAACACATGCGAACAAAACTAACTTAACTAACTAACTTAAGAGACCAAAAGAGATTTACCTCAGATCCAGAACCCACTTAATCAGTTGGTACGAAGGAATAAAGGCGAATAAAGGAATATTCGCAATTTCCTGTGAAGTTTCACTCATATTCTAAAATAAGCGAAAATATGTTTTAAAAATATTCATATTAACGACAGTTACATTAAGAAATCCAAAATTAACTCACTTCAACAGTATCTATTTCCTCATTGTCGTTTCTGGGAAGGACTTGTGAATAATGGCGATAATTCTAAAAAAGGAAAGAAAAAAATGCTTGAAATACACTCACACAATAAAGTGTTAAAATGAACAACAGAATTCAAAATAAATACTTACATCATCATCGTCACCGTCTTCAACTATCATCTAATTAAATAAAAATGCATATATTAATATTTAAGAAAATATACGGCAAAATACATTTCATATTTATACAAACAGATTAAAAACTTATAAGCTTAATTAAAGTTTAAAAACACAAAAAAAAGCATCACATTTTATGAAAATACATTCATGTCGAAACTCGTGATATCTGAAACAAAGGTAAACTTTGAATAACATTCAAAATAACTTTCATTTAAAAAATATATTTTTCGAAAAAAATATGAATTAATTTAATTTTCATTAGAAAAAGCTTAATTATTGCTCGTAAGGTTTAAAAATTTATCAACCAATAATGTACAGATTCTTTTTAAAGCAAAATATTTAATATGGTATATGCAATTACTTACAGTATTTATTTGAAAAGAAATTCAAATAAAGAAATTAAACTTACTTCACCAAGTGTTCTTTTCCTTGACTCCATTTCACGTATTGAAGTTCTCGAACCAGCAATAACTTTTAAAATTAATTCAAATCAAATACGGCAACACAGGCTAAGGTCCAACATGAAATGGCGGACGGTAGAGAATGAGTAACCCAAAAGAGAGAAATCTTCAGTTCACTTTATTTCTCTAAAAGAGCCAATCAGAAAAATCCAATTTCAATCCCCCTGTTGTGTTCACTGTCAGCCAATCAGATCACTGGAAGCAGAAGGATAACTGTTCAACTTTTAGCTACACACAACTTTTATTTTTCTATTAAATAACTTAATTAGATGATTTTTTTATTCCGTTTGTTTCTTGTTTCCCTCACATTCGAAATAAAATCTCCATATCGCTTGTTTTACTTCGAAGCTTTGGCCCAAATATCTAGGAAAAAACACTGTAAACTATTAGCGCAGCGTAGAAACTTTTCAGCTGTGAGCAGAGTTCAATTTCGAAAAAAAGTATTTTTTGGTCTATCTTATTTCACATGAAAGCTCTCTTATCAGAGATAAATAAGCATAAAATATCGATTTTTAAGACATGTCAGTTATAATTTTAAAGAGTAGAAACTGGTGAGTGGGATTTGGCAAATAATAACGGATATGCCTTTTGAGGTATGCTTCTCAGTTTTGCCAAAAAACTAAAAGCAAGCCGATTTCCTCATATATTGTCTCTATTTCTAATACATGCCCAAACGAATATTATTAATCTGAGAAAAAAATTCTTTCATTCTCTACAGCACAAATATATCGTTAAATTTTTTCAGGATATTGAGCATTATTTTAACTACTGCTCACTGTCATAAAAATTTTGATTATTGTCTTGCATTATTTGAGTTTGTAATGAAAACTGATTTAAAAAATGTATGGAAAGACATTTAGTATCAACTTTTAGAGGCCAAAGCTACTATATGCAATGAATGAGGTGAGTAAGAATTCATTTGTTTAAGTGTTATAATAACTATAGATATGTTGTTGGAAAGCACATTTTATGATATTTATTGGAACATAGTTATATATATTTCATAATTAACTTTTCTTTCATTCTTTTACTAGGTTTAGCTCCTCCCACAAGTTGCAATATAGCTAAAAATGATTATACGTTATGGGCGCGAACGCATGCACGCACCCCCTCCACACACACCTACATATCAGAAAAAGGGGGTAATATGTTTGTGAAAATAAATTATTCCATTATGTTATTTAAAAAATCATTTTCAGAATGGATACATACAGACAAGGAAAATATATCTTACCTTCACTATTTCTGTTTCTGCACATACCACAGTTCTGAGCTTGGACCAGTTTTCTACTGTATTATCTGGGCCATCAACGCCAGTAAATATCTTTATATATTTCCAAAGTCTTTCCTTTTCCTTTAAATGTTGTGTAAAAGAATGAGAAAAAAAGGGTGAACAAAAAGTCCGTAGAAACTTTAAAAATTCATAAAAATCGGAAAAATAACCGAAATGAATAAAAAACGGTTTGCAGGGTTAGCATCGCCAGTTCACGGGAATTGTTTTAGGACAAGAAAAAAATAGCTCAATATACAGCCTATAGGTGGCGCTGACGTACACAAGTCAAAGAAAACATATGCAAATAACGAGAAGAATGCCTCCAAATAGTTTATTACGGCAGTATGTGTTCCACATGACCACCCCAAAACAGAGGATAACACATTGCAGGCGAGTCAAAAATCCAGCAACGGCAGAGTGCATCAGGCAATGGTCACTGATTCCTGGTTCACGTAAAACAACTTCGCCAACAAAGCTTTATCCTTCGCACTCATCATCCTTGCCCACTTGTTGTAGTTGTGGATTAGGAGCGCAAGTTCTTATAACCGTCTCATTTGCATATTTGCACCGAAGTCGCTCGTATCAGCGCCGTCTATCGGCTGTTTTTGGAGTTAATTTTTCCTGTCTTAAAAAATTTCCCGTGACCTAGCGATGCTAACCCTGCAAACCGTTTTTTTTTTATTTCGGTTATTTTTTCGGTTTTTATGAATTTTTAAATTTTCTACGGACTTTTTGTTCACCCTGTATATAAAATAACTTGACGGATTTATTGAAATAAAAAATTACTTATATTGTACATGCAGCAGAAATTGATAAATAATTTACTACAGTAAACAATACTACAGTGAATTAGTTAAGTGTAGCCGTATTAATTTGGATGTCTCAAAAATAGAAGCTGGGTTTAAATACCTATTACATGAAGAATTTATAACAGATAAAGTTTTAAAATTCGAATAAATAAACACAAATACAAAATCTTGTCAATTATTTGCTAATGCTAGAAGTTATTCTTCAGAAACTGTTAATGATTAATATCTCAATTATACTACTTTTAAATTTAATAAATACATTTATTAATACCTTAGTTCCACTTTTTGCTGTAATTTCTTGAAGTTCTTGAACTTTATCTAAATGTGAAATTCTGTCATATAATATGAGTCATACATTTTTATTATATATGAAATTAAAAATAGCACCAATATGCATAGAAATATTCAGGATGATGCTAAAATATGTTGGTCAAATTTAACAGCGAGGTGAGTGAGGACACTGAAATAAACAGATTTTGTGATGGAATCTGTATAATTGACGAAGCGTTTAAAAGCATCAACTTTTGATGCAACACATGAACAAGAGAAAGATATGAAAATCATGTAAAGCCAAAAGAAAAAAAAATTTAATTCAAATTTTTTACAATGGGTACTCGATATTCAGACCATCAAAAGAAAACTCGGGAATCACTTACCGTATATTAATCAAACAGTATTTCCATTTCTGTCAGCATCCCAGGGATAAAATACAACGATCGAGCTACGCGATCATTTGGCGATTTGCTGCACGAAATTCCTATTTGCAATAAAGATTTACACTGACACGATCTTTATACGACAATGCCTTCTACCCCATCAGCTGGGCATTTCCTCATATGCTAATTTGGGCCCCTTTATATTACTACTTTTCTAGAATTTTTAGAAAAAAATCACCCTTTATACAGTTTTGACTAAAATATTATGCTTAAAACGTGCGACTTGTTGAACCTTCCAGCGGGCGCGCCTGCCCAAATTTTACGACATATTGTGCATCGTATTATATAAATATATAGTGCTGTTTTACAAAAATAAATACAGCTTTTATTTATGTTATCTTTATTTATTAGCGTAATAGTAAACAAAAATTTTATAAATAAAAATTGCACTTAAATTTATAAAAGAACGATATAAATACTATGTAATACGATGCACAATGCAAGTATCTCTTGAAAACGCGCGCCCGCTGGAAGGTTAACTCTTGCAGATTGCCAAATGTGTCCATTTCAGCAAACAAAACATGTAGTAAATATCAAGTACACTATGAGCAATATCAAAACATATGAAAATGAACTAAAATAAGCATACCTCTATCTTGAATTGAAAATCACTGTCTTTTAATCAATTTGTTAGATAGATCGCATACACAGTAGTAATTTAAAACGCCATCTTTCAAAGGGACTTTTGGGTATCGCATACTAGCAGTAGGAAAACCGGGGAATACCCCCTTCCTTTTCAGGTAAACAGAATAGAAAATACAGGGTGTCAGAATCAAATGTCCCTAGTTTGGAGAGGTCGCTATATTTAACAAAAAGCATAAGAAAATTTAAAATTAAATAACAGTACTCACAAAGTTTTATTAAAAAAATCAGTGCACTTCCACGGGGGCTCCCTTAGTAGCCCTGAGGATATCCAGCCTGTAGTCCAGTTCCAGCCGTGTCCGCTGTAGCATTTCAGTAATCACAGGCCCATGTAGTCCACGGCCCATCATTTGGTTGCACAATCTGCATTTGTACGCATACTGCCTCAGTTTTCGATGAATTACATTATTAATAGTTGATAGTGGCATTTATAATTCGGAAGCTTGCTTTCTGATCGACTTACGAGGACTCCGAACGAAAGCTTGTGCATCAGAAAGGGAACTCCAATTACCTCCGGATCTATTCTGTACACTTCCAGTTTCGAGAAGGGTCTTTTGTCACTTTTAATGCTCTTAGCATCGGGTGGATTTCTTTCATAAACTGTTCGAAACATTCTCTTCGCTGTTATTATGGATTTGTGTTCTGCAAACCAGAAAACAATTTGTGTCTTCTCTTGCGGTGATGCCAATTTTCCGTTTGTCGGCTCACAAAAATATAACATGCCTCATGCGCGAAAAAATAAAATTGTCACCAAAATATAATAATTCAGCATCAAGTTTCGTCTAATATAGCCAACGTTTCGCTAACAGCTTTTTTTCAAATCGATTGTTCAAATTAGGGACATTTGATTCGGATACCCTATATGATGATTATTTCAAATGTAGATGATGATACCTATCATTGTTATCAATTATTTGCTATAATCCGTCAGGCATTTAATAATGTAATTGGATGAGGAGCTGGAATCTTCCATGGAATGAACAAAGTTTCATAGAGGTAGATCCGCAGCCAGATCCGAAGCTGTTGAACCACATCCCAATGTTTGGCGATACAGTAATTTTACTGATACTAGTACAGCTTAACATAGGCAGTGCATACTTATGATGAATAGTTCACTAGCGCATCAATAAAGTATCCACGTCTGTTCTTGTAATAAGGCACATAGAACACCAAAATGAAAATGATTAACTTCATTTGCTGTATGCCTTCACAATGCTACATCGATCAAACTAAACAAGTCAACGGGAAGAAGCTATAGACATTATAAAATTTTAGTTGGTTACAAGAATCTTCTACTTCCCCAAACAGTATAATTGAGTTTAAATTTAATTTTTATTTAATTAAATAATTTCGCAAAGGCTATGAGGAATAATTTCAGTAATTAAAAGTTAATCGTGATGATTTAACACGTTCACTGCTATGATTCACGCCTGAGATTCGAACCACGCACCTAATTAGATGACACCTTCTCTGCTATCTCTTAACTATATTAGGAAAGGGGTCGTCTAATTACAATTTAGGTATGAATCGTATTTTATTCGTATGACGATTAATGCAACGGATTAAAATAGTGAAACAGGAACAAAGATAACGATACAGAGCATTTTTGAAACACAGCACTTCTAAGGAATGAGAAAAAATATTTGTGCAGTGATACCAAAAGGCATTTTAGATGTAGTTAAAGGTAATGATTAGAAAAATTCTTAATCAAAGGTTTATTGCAATAATAATTATATTAACCTCAGCATAATGATTATTTGTAAATTGGAAACTGAAATAAAAATTTATTGTATCGAATTTGTAACGCAAATGAAGAATTTACACCTTTTCTCTGAGAATTACGAAAAATTATACAGCGAAAAATTATACAGTGGTATCTCCCTTAACGGACACTCCCGAATAGCTGACACCTCTAATTAACGGACATTTTTACGAATCCCAGTCCTTCTATATAGGACAATCCATGTTATTCCCTCTGGATAGCGGACAGGTATTTTTGAAAAACTTTCAATTATTTTGGCAAACATTTCAAAATTATTCTAACAAGCAAGATAAAAATATATGTTTCATATATCAAACAGAAGTGAAAAACTTTTTTTATAAAAAGTTTGTCCTCCCCAATAGCGGACACCTCCTAAAAACGGACAAAACTTTTGGTCCCGTGACTGTCCACTTTTCGGAGGTACCACTGTACTAAAAATTATATCCCCATCCTCACCCACTAGAAACATTTCCCCTGAAGTTAGCATGACAACATTTTAAATAATTGCAATTTTACAGATAATTTTACTTTTCTCTGCAAACTACATCTCCATAGGCTACAGCAAAATGAAAACTGTGCAAAAACCATCTTGCAGGAAATTAAAAAGAAGAATTTTTAAAAATGTATTTTTTTCCTACGAATTAATGTGCACTAAATCCCTTACTTAAATAGCAGAGCAGGTGGAAGAAGCATTTAGACATGTCATTGGAGTCAAGATATCCGAAGGGATTACAGTCACCGTACGGAATTAAATAAATAAAGCATTTCGACATGTCATTGGAGTCAAGATATCCAAAGGGATTACAGTCACCATACGGAATTA
>BGPR01002503.1:136834-151749 GCA_013235015.1 Araneus ventricosus | reverse complement strand
ATGTCATTGGAGTCAAGATATCCAAAGGGATTACAGTCACCATACGGAATTAAATGTGTAAGCAAATATATAATGCAAAGTGCTATTTTCATTTTAACTTCATCTCTTTCTCAAGGTTAATAATTCCGATCAAGTCTGGCGTCTCATATTAAGCAATTTATATTCATATTCACACAAAAGCATTTTCCTTATTTAGTAATAATAAAATAGATCGTTTCATTGCATGTTTAAACAAAATTTCAGACTAACCATTCGTTTGCTATTTATTATTTTTCGAGGAAAAGGATTTCAGAGCGGAATCGTTGGAAAACAGCTTCATTGTCAATATAAAGGACAACCTCTATATATGTCACGAACATTCGATATACAATGCTTAAAAACTTAAGAGGAAACGAAATCGTGTTCATAGCCGTCGCTTTACAAGCAACACCATCCATCTCAATTTTTTGAGATTTCAAAGAGAAAGAAATAACTCAATTTTTCGCATCCAATAACGAATATTTTTGAATTTTTTGCACATCTGGTAGGAACATGCGGTCTCATGTTTATATGAGACGTTAAAATATTCAGAAATATTATTTATTGGTTGCGAAAAATTGAGTTATTTCTTTCTCTTTGAAATTTCAAAACTTGAGATAGGTGGCGCTGCTTTCTAGACGACGAAATGAATTTAAATAATGCATAAAAGCTATATCTGGTAAAATCTACAATAGACTAACAATAGAATCTAATTAGCAAATGGGAATGACACGAAAATTAAATTTTCTCTATTACAAAAGATTTTTTTGTAGATGGCGATGCTAACCCTATTGGAAAAAATTTCTTTCCGGTATAAAAAAAATATACCTGCTTATGAAACACCGGTTCCAGTTTGATACTGGATCCGGTACGATACCGGTTCCAGTATAAAACACCTGGCCTAGTGTGATACTAGTTCCAGTATGAAACTTGAACCAGAATCAAACCGGTATTATACTGAAACCAGCATGCTACTAGAATATTGATTACAGAATTGTACTGGATTAGGTACATTTATGGAACACATGATTTATCAAATTAACATAATTAATTCATTCAATTAAAAATGTGAAACATCAAATTAAAGAAGAATAAAGAAAAGTGTGTTTAATAATAATAATATGTTAAAATTTTTCAAATTGTGACAGTGATTTACAGATAGATTACATTAAAAATGTATATCAATTGTTTATTAGAGTAATGATGTAGTGCAAATTTGTTCACTTATTAAGTGTTTTATGCAAGGATGTTCTGACTGTTACAGTGAATAATAATGGAAATTTTTCAAATCATATTTTGTATATCCAGGAATGAAATTTTTTGTAGTATTGAGAAGTGCAATGTTTTGTATATACAGGAATGATATTTGTTGTAGTGTACAGAAGGGCAATATATTGTACTAGGGGGCTCTGCCCCCTGCTCGCTGAAGCTCGTCAACCCCCAGGAGGATTGCGTTGCAATCCTCCGAGGTTTGCTACGCAAACCTTGCTCGCTTCAATGAAGACACTGCGTGTCCTAGCAAAAGTATTGTAAAATTTATATTATATATATATATATATATGAATCAGCTTCAATTTGCTTCTGACGCTTTAATTTAAATCAGCACAGAATAAAATATTTCAGCCTCAAAAAGATATTTTTCTTCAAATAAAACATATAAAGAAAATTATGAAAGTGATAAGCAAATGAATAAGATTTGCAAGATTAAAACAAATATAATTATTCTAAAAACTAACTCTAAAACAAATTAGATTTAATGTTATTAATAAAGAGATTGTGGTCTTACATCTTATCACTATAAACATAAAAAAAGGCAGTATTATGAATAAAAAAAGTCGTAAGCTGATTTCTTTTTAATACTTTCACCTTAATCAAGGCATAAAATTTCTTGGCCCTGAAAAGGACCATTTTTATATAGCGAAAGCAACAGGAAGTCAAATTCAACATGTATTGATGTATCAGAGAATTCTCTTAAACATTTTATAAAAAAAGACTCAACTCTATTCCACAATATAAACAAACACATACATAAAATTATGAATATATGCATTATAAATACAATATATTGGCCTTCTGAACACTACAAAAAATTTCATTCCTGTATATACAAAACATTGCATTTCTGAACAATACAAAAAATTTCATTCTTGGATATGAAAAACATGATTTGAAAATTTTCTATTATTATTCTCTGTAAAAGTCAAAACATCCTTGCACTTAATAAATGAACAAATTTGCACTACATCATTACACTGAAAAAAGAATTCTCTTAAACAATTGATATACATTTAAAAATAAATTAATACTGTAGTAGGTCAAAATTTAAATTATGTACAAAATATAAGGTACATACATATAAAAGGGTTATATTAATGCTCACGGTATTTCTAAGTGAACACAATCACATATCTCTTTGGTCGAAGAGATAATTGAAACACTATCAAATGACCTGGTTCTAGACAAACCAACATAAAGTTGACCATGTGTAAAAACAGGATTAGTTAATACCAAGAACACTTTTTCAGAAGTTTGGCTTTCAGATTTATTAATGGTCATAGAAAATACCAAACGTACAAGGAATTGCTTTCTTTTAAAATTAAAAGACCTATTATTGTCCGATGGGATGAGCGGTATTCTGGAAATTAAAAGTGTTTCTTTTGAGCTTGACCCAATCATTTCTGCTTCAATAACGTTACGCTGTAGTTTTGTCACTATTAGCCTTGTTGTACAGCCCATTGCACAGGCCTTTTGAAGGCATCAAATTTTGAAATAGCATTATCACTGCACTTTTTTTTACCACTTGCTGTTGGTTTGGCAAGTGAACGGCCAACCTCATGATTACATGATATTTTTCTGAGAGAGAAAATTCATTGAGTCTCCACATCTCTTCAGGAGCACTTACATATCTACCATCTAAAAAAGTTAATATTTCATAATTGTTGAAAAGACCATTATTTGACTGAAGTTTAACTGAAGCTGCATCGTGACCTTTATAGACATATTTATATAGGTACTTAATACTCTTTACAGATGCACACACTTCAACATTTATATGGGCATTGAATTTTTTTATCAGCCAAGGGTTGTAAGGTACTATATACTGGTACTATCTACTATATACTGTTGAAAGAGTTTTCCGCTTTTATCTAGAATGCTAAATACATTACGAACAGCAAACCTGTAGAAATAATATTGCAACTGTGTAACCCTAACACGTTCTGCAGATCTTCTTTCTTCAACATGTTCCATGTTGGAATTCCAACCGCATTCCCTATTCGGAAATAGAAGAGGATAAATCATAGGATCGCTGCACTGATTAAGTGGTAAAATATTTTTGTAACTATCAGCAACTGAATAGATGCAAATATCTCGATTTGCTGGGGGCTCTCCTTCATCTCCAACGAATATTGCAGCAACCTCTGTCCTTGAAGTAGGTGCATTATATCTGTACAAGTCTAAATCTGGATGTTCCATAGAAACTTGGTTATTCTCCATACGCCTATTACTTGCTTCAATGGAGTCAAATAGGTACAATTGTCCATAGCCAGGTTTTTTCGTTCATTTGAATAGAGAGGAGAAACCATATCATAAATCTGACAATGTATATGGAAGCAATATGGGAATGTTCCAGGAGGTGCCTTTATTTCAGAACCCATAGATGCAAAGGCTAATGCAGCATTATATTCTAAAATATGCTGTCCATAGTTTTTTGCTTGCTGTGAATTGCTGCAGAGTAATTCTTTGAAAAGATCAGGAGATTTCAGATTTGGAAGACGAACTTTCCCATCATGACAGCATTTGGTATATTTTTTACTTGAGTTCACTTCGTTTTTCCAATAAAGTGCACCACAAAAATCGCACACCTCAGACATATTGCCACAGCTATGTTCCGGGACATTCACCTCAATTTGAGAATGAACACGATTTGCATAAGTTGATCAGAACGTTTTCTGGCTCGCCTAAGCTTATCAGCTTCATTTCTAGCTGATCTCCTTTGAAGCGTTTCATCAAAACTTTCATTTGAATGCCCGAATGCTGTTCCTCCGTAGATTATAACAAAGGTCTTGAAAGTGATAAAAGTCTTACTCATTTGCATGAAGAATTTAACGAAATGTTGAAAAATCACTTTCAGCACTTGCCGCCACATTTTCTAACGAATTATCAGTTTCGACCGTAGCCGGTTGTAAACAAACCGGTCGTTGCCATCGGCAGAATAGAAATTCACCATGCGTTTTGATTATTTGAAAAATTTAACTAGATTTTCAATGCAAATATTCATAATTTTATGCATGCGTTTGTATATATCGTGGAATAGAGTTGAATCATTTAAAAAAAAAACGTTTAAGAGAATTCTCTTCTAATTTGTCAATCTCAGGACATAAGAGAGACTCATTATTTTTCAATATATCAGTATATATGGCTTGCTATAATTTTTAAAAACAGATATAATACTACACAATACAGTAGATTATAATACATTTAAACATGTATTATAATCTACATATATAAAACGCTAAGGCGGAAATAGTACGTGGTGGAAAAATCTATATATATAAAACACTACAAATAGTACGTGGCGGAAAAAAGGGGTGAATTTCTTTTCTGTCGATGGCAACGACTGCTTTGTTTACATCCGGCAATGGTCGAAACTGATAATTCATTACAAAACGTGTAATATCCATATATTCATAATTTCATGTATGCGTTTGTATATATCGTGGAATAGAGTTGAATGTTGAATCATTTTTAAAAAAAAATGTTTAAGAGAATTCTTTGATACATTCATCCCTGTTGAATTTGACTTCCTGATGCTTTCACTATATAAAAAACGGTCCTTTTCAGGGCCAAAAAATTTTATTCCTTCTTGATTAAGGTGAAAGCATTAAAAAGAAATCAGCTTGCGACTTTTATTTATTCACAATAGTGTCTTTTTTATGTTCATAGTGATAAGATGTAAGACCAAAATCTCTTTATTAATAATATTAAATCTAATTTGTTTTTAGAGTTAGTTTTTAGAATAATCATATTTGTTTTAATTTTGCAACTCTTATTCATTTGTTTATCACTTTCATAATTTTCTTTGTAAGTTTTATTTGAAGAAAAATATCTTTTTGAGGCTAAAATATTTTATTCTGTGCTGATTTAAATTAAGGCATCAGGAACAAAATGAAGCTGATTCATATATATATAAAGATTTTACAATATTTTTGCTAGGGCACGCAGTGTCTTCATTGTAGCGAGCAAGGTTTGCGGGTAAACTTGGAGTTTAGGGTGCGTACTATTTTCTCGCCAATTTTCTTTGGCGCAATTTTATTTGCTACCTGCAAACACTGTTTAGGATGCGCAGTGAGTTTTTTATAGGTCTCCTGCGCATTCGATGCCTACGGCATCTCAAAACGAGAGGTTAAGCACGCAATGTCTTCGGCATTGCAAATGTGTACCGGGCAAATTTTTTTAACTTAAAAAACGTCAGCGGCTTCGCTTTCAGCAAAGCGGGCGACTCGTAGCTTTGCTTTTTCGTTGAGAAACGAAACACACAAGGAAAGCGCAAACACAGGGAAAACACGACACCTGAAGACGATGAAACGTAGCAAGGGTACCATTGTTTCCAGAAAAAACATTCCTTTTTCGATATTTGGAAGCCACAAGCAGCAAATACAGAGAAAGAGAATTAGCAAACTCGATGAACAAAAATCTGTAGAAGAGAAGAGAACGGTTCTTGAAAAAATTGGTTGGTAAATGATCAAAAAATTCCAAATGAAGTATTATTCAAATTCGTACGCCGACCAATCAAATAGAAGAGAGCAGACAGTGGACCAATGGGAATGAGGCGAAATTAAGAAATCCGCCCTAGACCGGTAAACAAATCACTGACGGCGCCGAAACAATTTTCAACTTGCATCCAAAACAAATGTTTTGGCACTCTCTCTCTTGGCGACAAACAATTGGCCAGCTTAAGGGAAACGAGGTTAGTACACACCCTAAACTCCAGGTTAACCGATTTGCGTAGCCCCCTATTAATAACTAATGTTATGTTTAAAAATTAGATTGTGCCTACTTTAGGGGGCTATATCTCTCTCCCTCCGCGGATCCATTTCCATACACATATTTGGTTAATCACACTTTTTATATTACAAGTATTTAAGTTATTGTTACGCACTTATTACAAGTATTTAAGCCAGTATACTGGTTCAAAATTTCCAGTATGTTTTCATACGGATATCAAAATTTGAAGTATGTTTGAAAACTGGTATCAAAATTTCCAGTATGGTTTCATACCGGTTTCAAAATTTCCAGTATAGCTTCATACCGGCTTCAAAATTTCCAGTATGTTTTTACTGGTTCCGGTATCATTTTGATATCGGTATTTTGAATTTTTTCCAACAAGGAAGAGCTTGATCTATAGTTAATTAAAACGAAAATAGTTTTACTATAAGGCAAAAGGTACTTCCGTGTTCCAGGGAAGCAAGACTTTTCCACAGTTAGGCTTCAGCTTGTTTAGAAAATACCGAAAAATAATTCTGTAGCTCGTATGGGATTTCCCTGTTGAAAACGGATCCTATATGCTAGCGTTCTGTTTATTATTTGATTGTTCTCTCTTTTTTCTAAAAAAGTTTTTTGTATTTTTCTTTTGTTAATATATATATATAGATAGATATTAACAAAAGAAAAATACAAAAAACTTATATATATATATATGATATTTTAATTTTTTAACTTCTTTAATTCTTAAATCACTTTTAACAACACCTCATTTTAATTACTTCTACTTCATCATAAAAAGCGCACTACAACTTTCTTTCGAGTCACATGCCTTTTCCGGGAAAATTCCCTTCTCTGGGTACTTAAGTGTTCTGCGCATTCATTTCTGCCTTTTTCACGCCAGCATGTAAGCGTACAACAACAACGCGCCGCTCAGGTGTAATCTTTTGAATACTGGTCATGGAGCTACGCAAAAACTGAATCCTTTACCTATGAAGAAATAACGTAATATCCTCAATGCCTGAATAAAAGAAGCTTAAGCCAAATGTTGTCTCTCCCATGACCAAAATGGATTACACTTCACCTTTAGTAAAGCCTGATCTTATGTATATATAAAATAAAATAGAATAACAAACTTTTCATATCAAATTCGAAAAGATATGAGAAAACGAATTGAAGTATATCCGAGTAAAGATAAAAATGCGAATAGTAACAGATGGAAATATATATATATATATATATATATAGATATAAATATATCACATACGCAATGCGAAATACAATAAGCGCGAAACTTGTAACTCGATACTCTGTTCACACCCCTTTAACGCCAGTCTGTACCCTGACTCTCCGCAAACACTGCCACGTCAACATCCATCCTTCTGGTAAGTAAAATATTCATTCTTACTTTGCTCTAATGTTACACACATCGTACTTTTGTTATAATTATTCAAAACTCCTCTCTCTGTTTTTGGTTTGACATTAGGTATGAAAATTAGTGTTTTAGGCCTTACGGCGTAACTGATTGGAAGAAAATGTGAAACTTTTTATATTTTAGCAATTCACAATAACTTCATCCCCTGAAGAAACGTTATTGTGCTTTAATTGCGTGTTTCATTTTTCTCTCTCTCTATCAGTCACTATTTCTCTACGCTTTCTATAGTTATCGTTTTTCTAAATAATCTTCATAGTTCAAAAGATACTACACTTTCCTGGAAATAGATAAAGTTAAGAGTGAAACTTGTAACTCGATATCCTGTAAACACCGCAGGCACCGAAAAAGAATTAATTTTGAAATTCGAAATTTCACTTCTTGAACTATTGTACAGATTACTGGTCCGTTGATGAACTTCTTTAATTATTTATTTAAATTACCATGAAAAGTAAGAAAGTTAGTCGCTTGAAAATCAGAAGAAGAAAAAATTTATTGGAAGGAATTTTTTCGTTTGACTGGCTTATGAAGAGCCTTACTGTTCTTCACATTAGTGTAGAAGCTTTTGGTAAATGAGTTGTTTTCAATGGCATTTGGAAAATTCCTATAATTATATTAATTGGAATATTAAGGACATTCTTTGCCAAAGGTCAACATTTTATACGGATTCCTTCCCAAAGATCCCACTGTGTACTCGTACATGGACGAAATAAATTTCTACATAACCGATTCTTTTGAGAGTTTGAAGAATTGCGAAGATTCCCATCATAAATTTTCTTTGTTTTCTATATTTTGCAGTGTTAAAAATGAAGAAAATCAGAACAAATTAAATATTAGGATGAAGGCCTTCAATTCAAAAAATCCTATAGGAACTTTGAAGAACGTATTATATTTTTGAAAACAAAATAATGTAAAATCATATTTCTTCTATGACAGATTTTCTATCAATCAATTTTCAAGTTCATGAATTAAAGCAAAATAGTTTGAAATCTGATTTTGAAGAAACACGCCCAGATAGCAATTTTAGTTTGCAGCAAATTTGCAGCAGACTTGCGCTGCAAATCTGCAAGCTTACAGCAAATTTGTCAACGACAAGAGTGCAAGTGTGAAACAAGTTTGCAGCAAGTTAACGCAAGCTTCGAAGTCACCATGGAACGAACTTGCAGCAAGCTTGCCACATGCTTGTCGTGCAAACTCATTGCAAATTATAGCAAAAACAGAGTACGAACACAACCCGGGATAGAACTCGCGACCTACCGGTTGGCAGCCTGACGTCTATACCACCCGGCCAGCTCGGCTACGAAAGGAGAAGATAAATTTCGCTAATACATCGTTCGATTCGATTCGTATACGATTTATTTTAAACTATTTTCTTGATTTCATTAATTTTTTGAGTTGAGAATATGATTTGAAGTCAAAGAGAGAGCGATTTTCGTTAATAACTACGTTTTGCTAGTAGAATAAACTATGAAATTAGAGTTCAAAAGTAATTACTTTAAAATGGGACAAAATGTATAAGTTATTATTTTTCAACAAACATCGACTGCTTTTTCGGGTTAATTTTGTTCATAAATGTTAAAATTTCAACATTAAGAGAAAGACGATATAGTTTTCTTTAAAATGAAAACTTTTAGTAAAAAGATGGAAAATGTTTCAAAATTTTTTTATAAAAAAAAGTTAGTTTTTTTACAAATTATTATTGATTTATTGAATTAATAAAAAGAAGGACGGTCTAGGAGATGCTATTAAAAATCGGAAGAGACAAAGATAATTATCTCTTTGTACTATCTTTGCATCAAGCTTGTTTTGCAAATTTGCATTGAAAAGGAGGTGGCGCTAGTTGTCACGGCGAATTTGCTACAAGTTCGCTTCAAATTCGGCGCGTCAAATTTGCTATGAAAAGTTAATATCAAGTCAAAATCAAGCTTGCTGCAAACTTACGTGCTATCTGGGCGGGGGCTTATTTGGGAGTAGATTCGTGATGCTAAATTTGGTCAGATGACATGGGCAATAACTGAGCCATCATACCATCTTCATGCTTCCTCATCAATTGGAGGACGTTTGAACATCGAAGAATAAGCGAGCCAGGTACCCAGAAACGATTGATATATAGTAGCATCCGTTTTAGAAGGTGGAAACCTTCCATGTCTCGAATCCAAGAACTTTTCAACAGGTCATCACGGTTCAATTCATAAAGATTAATCTATAAAAAAAAGTTAGAATAAGATAAAAAAAATCGGCAGGAGGCTGTCTCTGCGAAACGGTCGCTGGGATTGAGAGGCGTAGACTTACTTACCTTACTCAACTGTGACTTTCTGTGACTAAAGTAGCTGTATATGACTATTTACTCTATAGTCTATAGTGACTATTATTCTAGTGTGAGTATTTGACTCCATATATGTGAAATTCTTCGTGAGTTTTACCAACTTTGCAACTCGAGTGTGACTAAACCGCAGTTACAAATTCTGAAATTATTTTTGCAATCCTCAATGTCTACCTTTGTCCGTTAAATGAAACTAAACGCAACTCTCTATGTTATTTGGTTGCGGAGATATAAGCGTTTAATTTTAGAACGAAATTCGACTTAATTCAACAATTCTTGAGTAATATTTCACGTGAATGTATGATCGTCGAATGAATTACCTTATGCACTTGGATAGTCTGCGTGCGCGAGCATCGGTTGCTGTGACGTCATCAAAATTTTTCATGATTTTCACGAAATTTGCAGCTCGACTATGACTAAACTGTTACTCCAAATTCTAAAATTATTTTTGCTATCTTCGATGTCGACCTTTCTCTGTTAAATGAAACTAAAAGCAAATCTCTACGTTATTTGATTGCGGAGCTATAAGCGTCTAACTTTAGCCCGAAAAGCGTCATAAATTTTTCCTTTCCCGATACACCATTAGACCACTATGGAGAGACGTAATTCTACGTCAAAAAGGAATGCTAAAAATCAGAGATAGTGTTACATCAATAGATTTTTAAAAAAAAATTCTGAAAGGAAGCACAAAGTTAAAAACCAATGACACTTCTTGTAACCTGAATATTGTTTTAATTACATTTTAACTCAAAGGAAATGCTACAAAATAAGCAGAAAAATTATTTTAAAGATTATTTAACCATTAGACTACCGTTTTTACTCTATACATGGGACATATGTATGTCGTTGGTCGTCTTACAGTTAAAGTTCTTTCAAGATACTATTATTTAGAAAAGTAAGTTCAGGCATATGTTGCAATTATCCTGGTCGCCGTAGTCAGAATTTCTCATTGTGATTAAATGTCGATTTTTGAATTATCATATGAAGGAAAGTTGCCATAAGATTAGTTTTTCACGTTGAACATCGTTTTTATTTGTATACAAAACGATACAGGAGTTTTTTTCCTGTTGACATGATAATTAAATATAAATTATCTGTGCATCTATAGTAAATAAATATAGGTACTCACAATAAGTTTTCATTACAAACTTTCAAACAATTCTTTTAAAATAACAATTCTATTAGATTATTTCAGTTTCGGACTTGAGTTTCAGATACGTTGTATTAATGTACCCTTTTGAGGGGCAACATGCGTGCTATTTTAGCATATACCCCGTAATTTTGAACCGTCGTCAGATTTTAGGATGGCCTTAAGAGCCGACACCCCCTAACCAAACTTCCACACCACATCAGTTGGGATTCGGAAAACGAAAGTAATTTTATGTCTATACCTTTTGATGAAATCGAAGAAAACTGAATCTACCGTGTTCTTCTAACTAAATATCATTTGCTGCTTTTTGTTTTTATCCCCACCGCTATTATATTCGATTGTCTCAAGTAAAACATTCATTATGCACATTGATCTTATGTTTCTAAATATAATGATGAAGAAAACTAATTGAGATTATTAAAAGGTCCTTCGAAGAAACTCTGAAAAATTAATGCTTTTAACTGAGCTGAGATTTTTATTACAATGATAAACTTCCATTTCAAGAAAGAGAGCAACTTATATTAGAGAATGACTAACGGCGATTAATTTGTAACTATAGAAGGTACTTCAAAGAAACTCGGAAAAATTAATGCTTTTAACTGAGCTGACATTTTTATTACAATGATAAACTTCCATTTCAAGAAAGGGAAAAACTTATATTAGAGAATGACTAACGGCGATTAATTTGCAACTATAACTAAATTTCTAACTTATCTGTTGAATACTTTTTGTCTTCTCATTAATTGAACTGTTTTGTATTTAAAATTGGGAAACGGTAAATGTATTCATAATTTCTGTTACAAAAACAGGCTGCTAACAATTCGCCAAACTATTCCTGCATAACACGCATTTTCAAGCGCATAATTTCAATTCAATTTGAATAGAAGGCTTTGAATATAGTATATTTTCCTCTTAAAGGCCTTTTTTAACCATGCATGTGCATTGTGCATCCCACACACGCATTCATGATATATGAGGTTATTCTTTCCTATTTAAATATTTTCTTCAATAAAGATAAAAAGATTTCGGATGAATGATATTTACCCTTTTTCTCGTGATAGCTAGAATCGTTTTACCTTACCATGAATGATGTGGCTAACAAAGCAACTATAATTCCATTGTTCGAAAACTAATTTAAACTGCTGTAAAAGAGACACTAAAAATAGAGAATTGAGAGTTAAAAGAAGTTAAAAATGAGGAAATGCACTGAAATACATCTCTGTTATTTCTGTATTTTACATATGGAGATTGCGTCTCACCAAGAGGGCCTAACAGTGAAGAAATAGATGACTGCTATTTTCATCTCTTGTGTGATTTCAGTAAGTTTTGCAGAAATTTTATCACGTTTCTTTCTGTAATATTACATACATTCTTCCATCTATTTAGAAATTTTATTTATTAATGATTTACACAGCGTTAGTTAGACATCAATATGGGCAGAAGCATCTTATAGTTATCTGCTTATTTGGAATCATTCTGAAGCATTAGAATGTTTATTCGTATTTCGTTCCATAACAATGTGAGAGCTTATAAGAATGCCTAGAGTTGTTCTAGTCCAATTTTTCCTTTGAAAACGAGCAAGAACTGTCACTTGGAAAAAAGCAAACAACTAAGAAGATGTTTTCTTCTACTTTCCCTGCACACATATACATAAGGTACAATTCGAAAGGATGTAAGGTGCTCTAAAAATTTATTAGAATGACATTTTTTAAAAGTATAGCTTGAATATTCCAATATGCATTAAATTAAAATAATTAAAGGACAACATCCATTTAAGTGCCCAAATTTCAAACCTGCATCAACATTTATACAAAATAAATATCAAATTTCATCCCTGCAGGTCAGAGTTAACTGCCCGTGGTACCTTTGGGGGTACTCCTGGGTACGCGACAGACAGTTAGAGGAATACGAGAGTGGTGTTAATAATGGCAGAAAATGCAAAACAAAAAGGATAGAAATGAAAAATAACCGAATTTTATTTCCTGAATTTCATGCAAAAAGTGAAAAATATGGTAATCCGAAAGGCTTTTGGACGGCAGCGATAGAAAAGTACCAAGAACTTAGTGTTAAGTAATAAAATCTTTAATACTGTCAGGCCACTGACCACTACTTAACTGTTCCGGCCCCACGGCCAAAAAAGAGGGAAAAACACTTGCGAGGGAGGCGAGCATTAAAACCAATCCCACTATAGACGCCTATGGGGAGTGTTTTCGATGCCAATATTTGGCGATATTTCGCTTTTTTGGCGATAAATGCTTTGTGAAGTTTTTAGATTTCGACGACGACCGAGAGACGCAATGTAAGAATGTAAACATGTCTACTTTGTAGTTTTTTTGTGTGTATGTGTGTGACTTAAAGTAGAATGAATTCCTTCTTGAGTGTCTTAAAGTCGAAAATAATTTGTTATTAGTTGTTAATTGTAAATAAAGATGGAAGGTTTTCAAAATACGATGAAGAAAAAACTCAGTTTCGCGCCAATCAAAGTAAACACGAGAAGAAACCCTAGCAGGCACAATGTTCAACTTGGCGTGGTAAAAGACATTCCCATAGGCGCCTATAGTGGGATTGGTTTTTATGCGGGAGGCGAGAGGACGCTGTGTGTATGTTTTGTAGGAGACGACTCTGAGGTATGCTTGTAGTGAAATTTCAGGAGTAAAAGGCGCACGCGATAAATACCATTAACGAACACAGAACTTGTTCAAAAAACACACTGTTCTTTGGGTATTAAGAATAGATATCTTTGTTAGCTTAGCTTGACGCTGCTCCTGATATGAGATTATATTTCTCTTCATTTGAACCTGATTTTATAAAACTAAGGTCCGTTAAATGATCTCAAGGATTACATTGAAATTGTCTTCTATTTGAATAGATGATTATCACAATGAATAATTATTAGCTTTTATCATAAGTTAATGCGAAATTATTTCAATGCTGATTCCATTTGTTTTAGCTTTGAAATGTTACTCTTATAAAAAAATGGAAATAAAATATAAATTTCAAAACAATCCTAATAATACGTTAATTCGAATTGTTTGTGTCTAAAATCTAACGTAAGCTTTTAAAATTATTAGTAAGAGCTTCATTGTGCGTACTAATGGTTCCGGGTGGAGAGGATATGGGGAACTCAAAAATAAAATGACCTGTCAATGGGTAGGAAGGAAACAAAGATTGGGAACCGCTGCTCTAGATCGATTCATTTCCAATATGTGATAAAAAAATTTCAGTCTTTAATGTAATTATGAAATTATGAACTATTATTCATATCTTGAGAAACAGCATATTTATATAGTTGTAAACAATCAATGATTAAAAAAAAATTTTATAGAATTATTATTTAAAAAGGAAAGCAGAATTAAAACTGGACAAGAAAAAACATTTTTATGCAAAAATTAAAAAGAATAAAAGAATTTAATTGAAAAAAGAAATGAAATTAGAAAAATTACGACAATGTTTAAGATGCGCGCCATTGCAGCAGCATAACAAAAAACAGAGAACAATAGACAGATATACCAATAAAGACTAAATTAAAAAAAGTAATACAAGCATCCTATAGTATTTGAAGTAAACGAAATTCATACCGCAAAAACAAGAAATCCATTCTAGTTCAATTTTTCAAGGGCTAGAAACTATTCGAAATGGATTCAAAAGAATATTTAAGGAGTTTTCTGTAGAAGCAGGCCTATTTTTCGCCAAGAAAAAGCTTCTCATAGCCCGAACTCCCCAAAAAATCAACCAGGAGCAAAACCATAAGAACAAACGGCAAAAGAAAAAGGAAAAAGCATTAAACACGCTACTAAGAGCAACAAAATACTAGCCATCAAGCTTAATTAATAAACTTTCATAAGGTAAAAGACTTACCCCTTTAGAATACAACACTAGGGGCTCGAAACCGACTTGGCCGCGGATGCAATGGACGAATCCATTTTTTCCGCAGGTAAATAGGGTAGCACGGTGGCCAAGTTTGGTATTAATCGTTTACTCTTCACGGCCGTGTCGAGATTGAGGGCGGG
>BGPR01002503.1:106042-131834 GCA_013235015.1 Araneus ventricosus | reverse complement strand
GAGTTGAGTAATTACATTTATTATTCCATTAATAAATTATTTGTATATTTTCTCTGAAAGATCACATAATCGCGGCTTTCTTTATGATCACGTGATGTTTGACATTCAAAATAAGTTATTCCATGTGTAGTTTGGGGCCGTGAAAACGTAACAGACAGACAAACTTTCTCATTTAATATATTATTAAGGATTTATTATTTCTTCGGAAACGCAGGTAAAAATGACAGGTGATATGAACTGCAGTGATTTTTTAATCTAATTAAATAAGCTTTAGAATTCTTTAAGAACCAATGAAAACATTGCCAAACGATATTTGAAAAAAAAATAAACAGAAAAAATTATGGCAAAGTAATTACACCGTTGCCTAGCAACGCATCAGTATCAATTCTAGTATCATTAAATTTGATTTATTTTAAAATCGTCTGCGTGTCAACTTTTTTTTAAATTTTTCAAAATTAATACAAATTGAAGGGAAAATGTCACAGATATAAAATTGATATCATTTAAAAGGTAAAATTATGAACTTTAGGATGGTATAAAATAATTTTCGGGGGATAATTTGCTCCGAACTTACAGCGGAAAAACGGTTTCGGTTACTTTTTAATTAACTGACTGTTTAATTAACTTTAGCGCTTTAAAAAATTGACAGTAATCTTACCCTAGTCTTAATTAATAAGTGTTCAAAGTTTGGTTGAAATCAGTGCCGTGGTTTAGGAGGAGATGTGGAACATACATACAAACATACAAACCCACAATGACTTTTATTTATATTAAGATTACATAAATTTCGCTTCAAATAAACCATGTTTTTACGACTGACACTCTTGCACATCTCCTTTCAATGGGTGAAGAAAACAGTATGTGATTAAATTAAATTTCTTTCTAAGAATGTGTAAATATGTCACTTAGATGAAAATCATGGTCATAAATTCGAGTATATGCTTTAATTAATTTTGTTAGAATAAAAAAGTAATCCCGAATTCCAATCCTTCCGTACGGATCACGGTTTTCATTTTTTTCTCTTAAAACCTTACAAGGATGCTCTTTATTTAGGTGAATCCATCATATTCATGGACGAACTTCTCGAATTAAGACGATACATTTTCTGAGACATTTAGGTCTGGAGATTGAGTTGGGGTGAGTTGCTCTCAGTTTTAGTGGTACAACACAAGTAGGTTGAGAATCTTAGCCTTATGTTTCGGGTCATTGTCTTGGTGGTAGACGAAGTTTGATACAAAAACAAGTTTATCGCCACTTTTTTGCAAGTTAATATTTAAAATGCCAAAATGCATCAGTCTACGCAGAATGTCATAATAAAGATAATTTCTCCTGCTTCTCTTACTGCCATACATCCCCAATAAGAAAGAATCCTCCCCACACACGCACAAGCTCAATCTTCCGTATTTTTTTGCACGGATCCAATTCTTTCCAATATTTCACAGCACATTATATTGTTCATCGCTCCAGTAAAGATTAAGATAACTTCAATTGGAGAAAATAATAGTTTTCTAGGATGATTCTGGCTTTGAAATTTGTATTTTTGTGAAAGAAAATCTATTTTTTTTATATTGGCATAACTAATGAATGCTTTCTATATTGTTGTACGACCTTGAAAACCTGCATTATGAAAAACAAGTCGAACAGTTTCCGCAAAGACTCTTCTTCCAGTTTCCAAGAACATCAATTATGCATATAATGACGCCCTTATCTTTGCAGATTTCTTGAGGATTACACATAATTCCGATTTTCTGAATTTTCGCTCGATCGCCCCAATAAAAATATTCATGGAACAATGTCTCTAATATTGGAGTTTAGTATCCGACGCTCTAAATAGTTAACGCTTAAACATTTAAATCTCTACTCCTAGAATGGATTAATCTAGCTTGAAGACTTTGCAAATTTTTTATAACTTTTACAAGCAATTCAATTCTAAACTGAACGTCATGCTGAACTTTATTTTTAGAAATCTGATTTTTTATAATTTTATGTTGTTATTATTGTTATAAGTAAATAGGTGAAAAGACTTAAAATATGTAAAATGTTTTGCACACAATTGAAGTATGTCATTCCTATGTATCTAACTTTCTGGAGTAATATGTGATTAACGTTCTTCTCAAATTTAACTTGCTATTATTTGCGTTGCAAACTTGAAGTCAGGTAGATTGCTAACATAAGTATTATGTAGTTTTATCCTAATTTGTAGGCGGTTTTTGATTTTGCGTATCAGTTGTCATAAGTATTCCCCTTTTCAATATTTTTTGTTGTTGATAACAATTTTTTTGACGTTTTTTATTGTTATAAGTAAATAGATAAAAGATTTAAAACATATAACATTTTTTCACACATGAAATAGGTAATTTCCATATATCTAACTTTCTGGAGAATCTGTGATTAACGTTCTTCTCAAATTTAACTTGCTATTATTTGCGTTGCAAACTTGAAGTCAGGTGTACTGCTAACGTAAGTATTGTGTAGTTCTATCCTAATTTTAGGCGATTTTTGATTCTCGGAATTAGTTGTCATAGGTGTTTTCTTTTTGAGTGTACTCTTTAGAATTTATTAATAACTAGGTATTATACACGGCGTTTCTCGGGATTAAAATACTTTCATGACTAATATTTTTGGTGTAAAAATTACTTTTGTATAGAAAATTATAATACCCAAAATTCGTTTATCGTCTGAAACATTTAAAAAAATTTTAATGAAAATATCAATTGAACCAGACGATTTTTAAAAACAGCCGATATCTAATTTTCTCCATAAGTTATTAATATTTGCTGCATAGATACTTCAAATTTTCTTCATAAATCCTGCTGTATAAGAAAAATTTTAACGAATGTTTTGGGACAATTAATTAGATAGTTAAGTTTTCATTAAGAAAAAGCGTTAAAATAATTATGAATAAAAAATCATGAAATTAGTCCCCAATTAGAATTCTACTAAGAAAAGTTCTTATGTATTCTTGTTGTACACCAATAAATAAAAGTGTTACAAATGGTGAAATTTATACACAATTTTATTTTTGAACAATTATTAAAATGAGGGCAACGAATTGAAGGGAAATGAAACTTGTGTCATGAAAATCTAATTTTTTAAACTTTTAATATGGTGTAAAAATAGTTTTTGTGAGATAATTGACAGAGCGAAGCGAGGTCTACGTTTCATCTCTAGCATTTTGCATTTGTCTGTCTGTAAATTTGTTTGTTACGCGATTACGATCAATTTCGTGGTTCAATAATTTCCTTCAAATTTAGCAGAAACATTTCTTGAAACGATGCATACGTTTTATTTCTTATTATTTTAATTCGTTAATAAACGAATTATTTTATTTATATATAATTATTATATTAATTGGTAATAAAAGAGTGAGTGGCAACCGAACATTAAGATTATGACATCCGAGTTGTAAATAATTCGCATATAGCTATCTATAGTTAACTGCATTTCGTTAAATAAATGTCATCTATTTTTATAATCTTTGGCTTTCTTTTAGTTCTAAATTTATTTTTAAATTCATTCACCATCTAAAACATTTCTTTTATACATTATATGGCGCAGTAGCCAATTTAAAGAACTTGAAAAATTCGCTTGTGATTGTTAAGCCTAAATGGAATTATCAGACGCTTATCGCCAAGAAATGTGATCTCGCCAAAATAATTTCGCCTGCCTTATAAATCGTCTGATCTCCATAGCATAGACAGCTTTACACTTATATATATATATATATATATTGACATATTATAATATTTATCACCGAGTTATTTTGAGTTCCATCTTCTTAGTTCTATCGAATTGAGTTGGAAAATATATTTTAATTTGATGCCTATTTAATAGTGAAATTTCCTCGACGAATTTTTTAAATAACTAATTTAAGGATTAAATTTTTCTCTGGTTAGAATAAGAAATAGAGCTAGAAATGTTTTGCTAATTCAGCAAAATGCGAACCATTTAATCTATATTAACGCCAAATTTGCCGCGCCTTAAGAATTGTGATAAACTTTTGTACACCTAGTTTATCTCCTGGAGATTCAAATTATGATGCCCCGTGTCCCTACAAACAATGCTGTCTTCACAATGAATAACATTTTAAGCTAAGCTTTTTAAAAATTGCGATGAAGAGAAAATATTAGAATATTTATTATTTTTTTGTGGCGGAAGAGGTCTAATGCTCACAGAACTACTAGTACATATTTTCGATAAACATCACAAAATATGCCAAAATTTTGCTTAATTGTCAATTAACTGAACTTTTAATTAGCTTTGGAGATTTTATAAGTTGACGGTGATCTTTCTCTTCTTATATAAAATATATTTATAAAAAGATGTAAAAAATTTCAGGAAGAAAGTAAATCAAGTTCAAACTCTAACCATTGCCCAGCAACGGGGTGGCTTTAAATTTGCGTTATTTCAAAATCGTCTGCATGTAATAGATTATTTATTAAATTTTGAAAAATTCATACAGATTGAAGAAAAATTTCACAAATATAAAATTTGTATCATTGAACAAGTAAAATTTTGAACTATAAGATAGTATTAAAAATATTTATGAGGGGATAATTTGCTGCTAACTTTTAGCGGTAAAACGGTTTTGGTTAGTTTCTAATTAACTTACTATTTAATTAATTTTTGCGCTTTGAAAAGTTGATACGTATCCTCCCCTTGCCTTAAATAATAAGTATAAAAAGTTTGTTTGAAATCAGTTTGATGGTTTAGGAGGAGATGTGGAACTTACATACAAACACACCCATATTGACTTTTATTTATAGTAAGATTACCTATAGAAAAAATAAAATTTCAAACATTTCCTAAGTTCTATATGACTTTTTACATTTGCATTTAAACTGCGGTGTTCAAGCAACTGTATTGAAATGCCGAAAGATAGTTTTCCAGTCATAGAGATAAACTTCCTTTGATTGAATAAAACATTCCTACACTCTGAGTCAAACTTCTCTCTCCTCATAGAGGTTTCATCCAAAATAATTGCATGGAACACATTGACTTAAAGTTTATACGAGACATCATTTTAGATTGAATTGAGTTTCTATCCTATAAAATTAATCATTGTACGATGCTTAGTTTAAGAATTGAGAAATATAAGAAAAAATTCGAATTTGGGCCAAGATTTCAAAGTTTCCCCTATGATAATATTTATCTTCGAATAATATCTTGAAACGTTTAGTCTGAATGCCCCTAACGTAATTCGCACAAGTGTTTCTACTATTAAAATTGGGATGAAAACTGAGTTAACCTGACAAAATAATAAAGACGTATTCAATGTTCTATTTTTATTTATAATACATCAAACTTTTGAAGACATATAGCATTTCCGTGTTAAGGAAATAATAAATTACAGAAGATTAAACTAAATCAAGAAATCCAGATAATTTTGTATTCGTCATACATATTTTAAATCCTTCTTCAGATCAATATAATCTTTTCAAAATAAAACTGATCACTGAAGTCTTTCTTCATAGAACATTTCTCTGTCTGCTTAATGGTCAGCTTAACCGTTCGCATCACAATTTCCATTGTCAAAGTGTCCAGCAAAATAGTCGGCAATGAGTTTCTGGAATAAGAACTTTAATTAAACAAATATTCATAAAATATCATCGAGTTATTTATGTATTAATAACTCTACACGACAGTTTCTGATGCATAAATAATGGCATCAGTCTGCTCTTTGAAACATTTCTGTTATGTGTGAATTCAGATCTATCGCTACACGCCTTGCTGAGAATAGTTTAGACATTGCCCTTGTCGCTTTTGAAAAACAAATGTTTGTAGAGTTCAGATTCTGTCTACCTTCAAAACAACCGGATGCACGATATAAAAATTTCATAGGATGCCTATCCAAGTATGTTAGAAAAAATTTAAAATTTTAATCTTAATTTTTATATTTTTATTTAAAATCATTTACTTTTATATGTTTTTCAATTCTGAGATAATTTTGGAAATGTGCTAAGTTTAACATGGAAATAAGAAATTAGTCGACTGATTTCCTTATCGTTCTAATAAACCTTACAAGATATCTTCCTAATAATAGTCAGAAATAAAAATATTCGTCATTTAGAGAAAAAAATCGTTATACATATTTACACTTCATTTAATTGTCAATTTAAAAGAATGACACCACCAAAAAAAATTTCGTATTGTATGACCTGAAAAGCCGGTTTTGTAAATTAACATTCAAAAGTTTCTTTTCAAATGGTAAAACAAAGCGATGAATTTGGAACAAAATACCCTCATTTAGTTTTCCTTCATTATGAACAAACATAATGTTCCTCTGAATGGAGGATAGGCAACATCTGCAAAAATAGACATTTGTTGGTTGGAAAACGAGCTCCCACTTGTACGATTTATGGTGTGGTCAGTTCCGTTGACCACATTCTAGACAAAAAGCCCACCCTAAACATTTGGTTTATATAAATGCGATAGGCATGTTTGTTGTATCTGATATTTTATTATTTAAATATACCCTAATTCTTTTTATAACTGGACTATGTTTTATGGCGCAGTTTTCATATTTGTATTGTAGAATCATTTTTACCTTAAAATAGTTTTTATCTTTGATCTTCGTAAATCTTGTGTTTGGCGCAGCTAGTCCTAAACTGGACCTTGTGCCAATAAAACATAATATATCCAATCAAGCTGGTGGCATATCAGAGTACCTGTCAACTGAAATCTTCGAGGAAATAAATACCTTCTATCATGCTGATATTTCCATTTATATTATCAATGTGGTAAAATATGCAATAAGACTTTGTGAAAATTCTTTTTAAAATTAAGATAACACAACTAAAATTTTCGAAACTGTGTTTCTGGTTGATTTACTTAACAATCTAAAATTAATAGTTTACAAATATTAGTTTACAGTTATTAGTTACAAATTATTTTTTTTGAAAACATAGAAAAGCTTCTGCGTTGCTAACTAAAGATAAGTGTGCGCAATTATTTTCAAATACACTTTTCAAACTCAGAACATAAGACAAATGAGCAGAAAGAAGGTTTTTTTCAGATTGTTAGATATGAGGTGTGAAATGCATCAATTTAAAGTTCAGTACATTGAACTTTATCATTTTATTTGGAATTTAACCACAAGAATGCAATTAAATATTTATGCTCGGAATTTCTGCAGTATAGCAAACAGTTCCATAATAAAATTACGTCATTGTCTAAATTTTTATTGGTACAAGATAACATGAAATTTATTCAAGCCAGTTCGAATGCATTATTATAATTATGATCATTTTTATTGAGAAATGTATGGTAATTTTTTCCACAACCGAATGTTTAAAATAATATTTGCTATGAGAATATATTAGGATATATATTAAAAGTATTTGCAGTACCCGTAATCATAATCTATTAAGTATATTTAGAAAACAACATAACATTAAAAAAACAAAGTTTTGTTCATTATGATCGATAATCCCTTGTCATTTTCCTGCCAAATATATGATTCCTTGGCGAAGTCGTTCTGATGATTTGAACGAAGAAGGCCTAAATAACCTTTTCCTAAATGAAATCCAACCATGAAAATTTTCATCCACCAAAACATGCAATAATCTGTCAGAGCAAGGTTCGGACTATATGGCGGATGTAGTAAAAATTCGGTTTCGTCAAGCTACACTAACATGTATTGGGTCACACGAGACTTGTGAGATAGTATTGCTCTGTTGGAGAAGTGCTTCCCTCGATTGACTAATGCGAGGTACTAGTTCCTTTTTAATGCACATCACATACCATTACAGTAACATACAAACTTAACATACTGTAAAGTGCGGAGAAGACAGATTGACCGTCTGATAAGATTTCGAAGTGAAAAACATGCTCAAAATTCCAACAAACATTGATGATAAACTTTCTTTTCTACCGTCCTTCTTTGTAACTTGTTTGGCTATTTGACCAATATCTAACCAAGCTTCCCGTTTATCGGAGTTTCTTAGAAATTCTGTTTAATTATTTCAAGTTACTATTCGTAGGAAAAACCGAAGATCCTTTGCTCTTTCGATAAGTAATTTGCAGACTAACTCTTATTCTTGCACTCTATGATTCGCATGTTTTGTGATCAGTTCATGGGGAACTTTTTGACATTCTTCGCTCGTTCTTTGCAGCATTATATGATTCTCGATATATAGCGTCCAATATTTTCTTGTAAGCTTCTGTTACTTGCGGTTGTTACCTTTAAATTACTCAAGATTCACAGCTTCTGGCCTACTATTCCTGGGTTTCATTTCAAGCGTCAGCAACACAAGTGTCCCTTCTTTGAAGATTTTGAACTAGTTATGACCTGCCGGTCTAATCTTGGTGTGCCTTCCAACTCAACGAATTCTGTGGGTGGCTTCATTGGTTTTAAGGCCTAATTTGAAATGATACTTCAACATGGATAAAATCTCTAGTGTATCCCCGAACGTCTTATCTTTAAAAGAAATAAAGAAGACTGTTCAAGTATAAATTCTAACTTTGATATGCAAACATTCAAAAAACTAAAATACTTTTGATGCACCCAATTAGATGCATTAACGAACCATTTTAACAAAATTCCCTACTTCTTTCTGTTAAATCATTAAAACTTTCCTGTTGGTTATAACATTTTATTTCTTACTTAAACTATTCTTCGGGATTAATACATTAACACTTTTTTAAGATTCCATCATTTCTTGGATGTTAATCGTTTTTCATTGCTTAATGCAGAGGAACTAACTATAATAAATTTTTTAGGTCAACTCTTATCTATACGAGTTAAAAAAAAGCTGTTGATCTTAAGAATAAAAAAATGAAGTATAGCAAAAATAAAGTTGATTTTATAAATAACTAGCAGTACGCGCACGGCGTTGCCAGTGACATGATTATAATTATGTCCCTTATTGGAACCTGAAAACATCAAAGAGGGAAAAATAAATTTTAAGAATGAGTACCACCACCACCCGACAAGACACGGGCATGTTGCCTCATTCCTTCCTGCTGAAAACATTGAAAGATAAAAATATTTTTTAAGATTTCACAGCACAGGTGTTATCCTTTCCTGCTTGAAATGTTTCGTTACAGAGCTTCGGGATTCGCAATATTCGCTGTTCTTCAGTTTGGAGCTAGGATGTACAGATTGTCGGCTTTTCCAACTCTTGATGAATCCACATGCAGTTGACCATGAGAGAAACAGGGCTTGAGAAGATCGAGTCCTACAACTTTTAAGTATTTTCCTTGTGATTTGTTGATGCTCATGGCGAAACATAAACGAACAGGGAACTGAAGGCGTTTAAATTGGAATGGGAAATCCGAAGGGATGATCGGGATTGTAGGAATGAAACCGTCCTCACCTGCGGCATGTCCAGTCATAAATGTGGCTTCAATAATATTCTGCATCAGTTTCTTAATACAGAATCTTGTTCCATTGCAAAGTGAAGGTGGATGAAGATTCCTGAGAAGCATTATTGGTGCCCCAATCTTTAGCTCCAATCTATGTGAAGTTGCTCCAGGAGTTCCACTGTGTTCAGAAACTCTGTTGGGTACTTAACAGCATCGTTTATATCACAAGAAGTGTCAATAGATTTGTAGACTTGAACGCTGCCAGGTAATTCTTGTAAAAGTTTCTTATTCACTGTGCTGACATATTCGTTTCTTGGGGCAAGAATTCCTCATTGGAATAACCATGAGTGGTTAACGAAGTACTCGGTCACATTTGGAAACACTGCTTCCTTCAGCTCTTGCTGAGTTTTCACAATCCTTCCAATGCTTTGCATCGCTATGCATCCATCTTGATTATCCTGAATAATGTCACCATTTCCTAGTTGAAGAAGATTATCTGCAAATTGATGGGCAGAGGGATCACCGTTGAGATTAACTCGCATGTGTGTTGTTAGTCCAAGTTACTGAATGTCATTCCATATGTATGAAGATTTTAAACAGGCATGCATTTCATCCGCCCTGGTTCCACGGCAAGTGTCTGTCGAAAGTCTCCAGCCAACACCATAGTAAGGCGTCCAATCTGTTCATTCATTCTAGACAATTAGTTTACAATATTTTAGAATCTTAGCCTTTCCTGAATTTCTGGAAATGTTACATGTAGGAGTCTCCGTATTAGCTAGATCTAAGGGTAACCTGAAAGCCGAGTGAGCTATTCTCCCTCCAGTCAATAGTATCGCGGCAATGCCAGATGAAGCGACAGCGAGGGCAAATTAACACAAAGTATCAAATCGTGCAAATTTACACAAATTATCAAATCGTGCAAATTAACACAAAGTATCAAATCGTGCAAATTAACACAAAGTATCAAATAAAAGATTTTCTAGTTTAAATTTTAAAATTCGGGCTTCGAGGTGCATTGAATCACCATTAAGACTATCTGTGTGTCTAATTTAAAGGCTGTAAAGCCGATAGATTCGTCTGGACATTGCACACACGCACGCAGACACTGCCTTTTATAAGTATAGAAAAATGAATTACGAGTTCTTGAAATGTAAGAATTTTTATGAATTGTAAGGTATTTTGACATGAAAGAATTTTATGCTTACTCCTGCCGCCTCTGCTTTTTTGCACCCTTCTGAGAACATATTGAAGCAAACTTCCTGAAAAGAAAAAAAGCAGGATTTCTGTAATTGAAATGAAACATTCTAGGTAGAATATTTCAGTAATCTATCTAGAACATCTTATCTCTATCTGCTTCAGCAATATGCAAATGATATGTGAGTAAAGGAACAATACTTAATTCATTTTTCTAGTAAATAAAGAAATAATGCAAATCATATACCCGAGCTTTAACAGTATCTAATTTGAAAGAAGCTCAACATTCCTGATTTACTTTTGGAATAATAAGAAAAAAAAATTCAATGTCCAGTTTTGGTTTTTGAATATGGTATCGCTGAAATAAATAGTTGATTAAATTATTTTAAAACTTTAACAGAAATTGAAATTATATTTGATAATAAAATAAGAACCGATTCAATTATGTTAATGAAAAGAGACTTTTCTTTGACCAATCAAATTCATACTTATTCAAGTTCAATTTGGAGCAAAGGCGAGAACCCTAAATAAAATGATACTAAGTTACGGCTGTTCAGATTATTCTACATTTTATCCATAAGTTCAGATTATAATAATTTATTTGTAAATGACGGATTTTTTACAGCAGAACATTTTTAAAAAATTATATTTAATTCTTAACTAATTTGTCTGGTTTTCTAATATTTTTTATTTATGAAAATTCATCCGTTTAATTAGAAATGGAGCATTTATAATAATATATTCAGAAACCTTCCATGGCAGACTGAGAAAAGTGTGTAAAATACTTACTAGCCAGTATTCGCCCCCTAATTGGAAAAATTCGTTAAATTGTTTTTTCTGAAAGAAATAGAAAAGTTCATTAGCAGAAACATTATAAAATAACGTATGAATCAACGTGTTGTTTATAATATTATCACTTTCATGAATAGAGAGATAACAATTGAAATTCAACGTGTTTGGAACTCTCAACATAATCTGTATCAAATATTAGTTACCAATACTTTTCAACTTGTTTTTCTGACAGATTTGTAAACTATCAATATCGAATTTATTCCGTGTGATCTAAATATCATAAAGGGTTTATATCGTTTTTCTTATCTATATTTATTAAAAATCAATTGTCTGTTAATGGCCGAGGAATATAAAGGAGATAAAGTGTCAGAAAAAGTTTTGCTACGGAAACGTAACCAGTCCAAAAATTTTACTTTTTCTTATAATAAAAAATACTACTTTACTACTATAGCGCTTCTTTAAGTGCATTTATTTTTCTTCATTTATTTCGATTCGCGTAAATATGAAATACACAACCGGTGAGAAGAAAATCAGCTCTTGAAACTTAATTAATTGTAGACCTGCACATAATCCACAGCATAACTTTTTCATCTTCTTTTGCCTCTTCTTCTGTTTACGTCATTAGCTTGTTTTGAAGCTATACGTCACATGTTTATTTCTTCTCTTTTTTTATTTTCTAAACCCTTTCGTTTTCTTTTACTTTTCATTTCCATTAAACCTTGCATGTTGAGTAATTTGGTATAAGATTCATATGCGTGCCTGGCTTAGTTTAGATGTTATTACGTGTTTTAATGTGTGAAACGCAGATAACACTATCTCTCAAACAAAGGATTTTGGCATTCGTTTCATAAATAAAAGGCTTTTGCTTCGTACCCATTTCTCTCGTATTTTTCTAGGTGAGACAAATTTTTACCTTTTATCTTCCTGAACAGTTTCATATAAGTCATTTGTACATTTGAATTTTTCCTTGTGTGTTATTTGTGGTTTTTGCCGTTTTCCTGTTTTAAAAGAGGGGCTTTGTTCAAGGGACTCCATTTTTGTTCCTTCCCCAACCCCTTTGCGAACGCAAGCTTAACCCTTTGGTACTTAATCATGTTCACCTGAAGCTTACCTCTCCGCTTAGGTTGCTCTCTGCGTTGATTCGCATATCTCTCGGCCTATTTCTCCTAGAATCATAATTCCAGGATCGTAATTCTCTTGTGATTTCGGCCCTTCTTCAAATAATTACCACTGTAGCTGTTCATCTCTCCGATTTTTCTTTCCTTTTAAAACTTTTACCCTTTTTTTGAGATCTTGTTGAAACTCTTATTCTATCGCAGTGGTATAAATTTGAAAATTTATAATAATAACAACAATAATAATAATAATATTTAAATTAGCAATTAAGTTTTAGGAGTTATGAAATCTTCATGCGTTTTTCCAGGCCTCCTTCCCTTTGCATCTATTCTTATTAGACCATGTTGTGTTTGCTGAATTTCCTTCTCATTCAATTTTGAGCTGATCCGCGTTTCTTTTTGGATTTGTCGGTCTTCTGCCCTCATTTTAATTTTCTTCCCTTTTTTCATCATCTGCATTGATTTCTTTCCTTCTAAATGTTCTGTTAGAGCTTCTGTGGGCCACCAGCCGCAGCCGAGTACCTGTAGATGGCGCTGCCATCGCTAGTGACGTCAGAGAATGAAGCTGCCGAGAACAGAGAGAGAGGACGACGAGGCGGTATGAACGACGTTGGTTTGGTTGCTCAAGACCAAAACACGAGATGAAACGACGCGACGATTTGAAAGACGATATACGATGCTAATGAGTGCCATCCTTATCATATGACAAACTTAAACTGTTTCATTTGTAAATACCTTTAACTGTAAATAATGCTTCTTCAAAATGTAAACTTAATTCTGCATAATATAATAGTTAGTTCAAGTTACTGTGTATTCATTTATGGAATACAACACTAAGCCTACCTGATGACCGCCTACACTTCTGGTAGTGAAAAGTTGTCATCCCTGAATGCCCAATAGCGATCTCTTTTAGCACACGTCTTCCGGCGTTTGGGGCTGCCACCCAGGCTTTTCTAGTGTAGATTAATTGCTCTTCTACATAATAGTTACCAGCTTCTTTTTTCTGTTCTTAAGATTCCAAATTTTTTTTCATCAACTGAAAAATAAAAACTCTCCAATTATTTCGCGAAACCACTCAGAATCTTCTGATGCCCAAGCTCATAATTCCAAATCGTCTGGAGATACTCATATAAACAATGGAACTCTTTTAGAGATAGCTGTTGCTTTCAATAGAAAGCAACTGCATTTCTTCAGCTAAAGCAGTGGAGAACACTGCAGCAAGGAAAAAAGATTGGCTTTTTGCTCAAATCTCGGAACTTTTGCTGGAGAGAAATGCCAACTGTAAATTTAGACTTGAAGAAGACGAGAGAATTTAAGCTTTTGCTCTTCTGAGCGATTTAAGGAACCTCCTGCGTGAAAAGAAGAAGGAAATAAGAGAGGATGAATGTAAGGCAAGAAAAGAAGCAGGTACTCCCGCTTTAACATACGCTGAAGTCATCAAATCCACAAGGAGGGACACAATGCTGCTGTTCCCCAAAGAAAATGTAAAAGGTCACGTTGTAAAGCTGGTTGAAGAAAATATACAACCAACTAAAGAAGCGATGGCATTCGAAGCAGTCCGCTCTTTCAGGAGCAAGGGGATAGCAAGAGATTGCCCAGACGACAAAGGAGCACAGAGACTACTGCAACTCATCCAAACTAATGAGAAGCTTGCAGGAGGAATCGAACGAAAGAAGACACCGATCAGATTCCCGAGATGTATTGTTTATGATATCCCGAAAGGAATGGAAGATATTGAGGTGTCGGAGGCACTGGAACTTGCCACTGGTGTCCCCAAAGGTTCCCTGAAGCCATGTTTCAGAATAAAGGAAAGCAGGAACATAGTCATTTGGTGTTCTCAGCGAAATCGGAATACCTCATAAGGCTACTTAACCAGCCAAATGGTCTCATAAATAATAAGAAGCACTCAATTAGGGAACACTTCAGCGTCCGGAAGTGCTTCAGGTGCCAAGGTTCTTTGCATACCCAAATGGCGTGAAAGTCTTCAAATCATTACTGTGCACACTGCGGCCATGACCTCCAAACTAAGCCCCGAAAAAGCAACTCTGACACATGCATCAACTGCTATAAAGAAAATACTCAGAAAGGAACAACATACGATATCGACCATTCTGCAACTGGCAACATGTGCCCTATTTATCTGCATGAAATAGAAAGGCACCGAAAGACGCTGCAGTATGACTAACCGCCAAATCCTTATCCCAAACTCTTCTCCTATGCCCTCTTTTCAGTCTGAACCAACTTTTCTCTATTGTGTCACTAGGAACAAAGATTCCCAACTAAAGATTCTGCAGATTAACTTGGCCAGAGATGAAGAAGCTATGAACAATCTTCAACAAGCGGTGGCGAGTCACAATTTTGATGTTGTTGTGGCTCAAGAACTCCTGGTCAGAAAGAACGGAATAGCTGGAATTCCACAAAAATGGGATTCCTGTCTCTCAAAAAATAAAAAGGTTGCCATCCTCCTAACCAATAGAAGCCTCAGGCCTATTGACCTCACGGCCAAATAAAATCTCATAGCTATAAAGTTTACCCTTAAAGAAAGACCTTGCGCGATCATCTCTGCATACTACTCCCTTGCATTGGAATTGAGCCACCGCACCAGCTGACGATACAATGAGACCAACCCTAGAGGCAGGGCCATTGAAGACTTCCTCCAGTCGTCGAACACGATCATGCTCAACCCTCCAGGAGCACCCTCACCTTCTGCCATGCAAATGTAGCAGTGGGGGGTCCCGATTTGACAGTTGCCACCAGTACTTCAATAGCCACCAAGACGTAATGGGAAGTACTGGAAGAAGATACTCTAAGTGATTACAAATATGTAAAAATTAGGGTCTATCTGAAAAGAAAAGCTGTGATATTCCTTAGATTTAAATCAAAATATGGTGGACGCCAGAAACTCCACATAAAGATCAGAGAACTAGCACCGAGAGCAATCTTGGCTATCTAAGAAGCTCGTGACAAACTTCAGCTAGATTTAGCAAATCAAGGTGTCCATCAGGAAATAATAGCCATCTGCAAAAGAACATACAAACTTAAAAAGCAAGACATCAACAAACTCCCAGTCTGATGTAACCAAGAACTTGAGGTGGAAAAGAAGCTTAATGCATTGAGGAGATCGCAGAGAACAACCTGTAATAATAGACCAACTACCTACGGAATCTTTTCTAGAGAGAGGGCGATATATAAAAAGAGAGTGAAAAAAACGTACTCAGAGAATGGCAATTCTTTTGCATGGAGGCATATAACCCTTACGATAGCAATACAAGGGTACTTTCCGTGAAGGAAACCCCCATCGTCCCTTTTCAAATAAGCCGGAGCATAGGTTTCTGAGAAAGACTTTGCTTTGCAGATCCTGCAAACACTTTATTCCAGATCGCCCGCAGAGGACCCAGAAGATTCAAACAGCACAAACGATAATATTCGCTTCACCAATGACCTTCGTTTCTCGAAAAGAGAAATTAGAAATATCATGAATGCGCTTCCTAAGGGGAAAGCTCGGGACTATGATGGCATTTACAACATTATCTTCTGCAACATATTTAGTGCCAGCCCGGAGCTCATTCTTTATCTTGTTAATAGATGTCTTGACCTGGGCATGTTTACAACACGTTTTAAGATAGAAGTTTTGCTCTTCTTCTATAAAGAAGGTAAAGCACCAGAAAACCCAATGTCCTACAGGCCCATTTCTCTGCTCCTAACTCTAGTGAAACTGCTGGAAAAGCTTATGTCGCAAATGCCGAATTATCATCTTTCAACCACCCAGCAACGTAGCTCAAGACAATTTCGTTTCAAGGAGGGAAGATCTATTGGCCACGCACTGGATAGACTGATGCAACAAGTTGAAAAATGCCTTGCAAAAGAATCACACTGCTATCATTTCCCTAGACATTCAAGAGGTCTTCGAGAATATAACACACAAATCTATTGAAGAGGAAGTGGCCTGAAACCAATTTCCCAGGCAACATCAAAACCCTGTTTTCAATAGAAAGGTGATTATCACTACTAATGACGGTGTTGCCCAGAATACCCAAATTCGAGGATGCCCACAAGGCCCTTGCAGCGGGCCAGCACTCTGGAACCTGGTTGCTCAAGGGGCCCTTAATTACAACTATTCTGCTGATGTACATCTGCAAGCATTTGCGGATGACTTCCTGTTTGTTGTTGCGGCTGACATAGAAAGAGCCCTGGGAAGACGAGCTTCGGAGGCCCTTGTAATCTTCAAAAGCCGGTCGGATTGGCATGGCTTCCAAATCTCAATTGAAAAAACCAAATACCTGCTACTTAGTAACTTAAGAAGAGGACCCTCCATCTTCTGGGGTGGAAGAGGAATTCAACGCACAAGAGTTCTTCAATATCTCGGTGTCCTTATCGATGAGAGAATGAACTGAGCACACCATCTCAGGTACAGGGAGCAAACGTCCTGCAATATTATTGCAGTCGCTTAAAAATTACAGGCAGAACTTGGGGCCTCTCCTAGGAGTAGAGACGGAGGCTTTATACAACCGTGATGAAATGGACCCTCGCACATGGAGCTTCAGCCTGCAGCAGGAACCTCACCCAGCGACTTGAGAATAAGCTCAGCTCCATCCAAAGACCCATCCTGCTGAATATTACGGACGCCTACCGGACGACGTCCACAGCCGCACTAAAAGTAATTGAAGGACTCATGCCGTTACACCTGAAGATTAAACTTGAATCAGAATATGTCAGCTGTCAGTATCGCTCGGCTGCGACAGAACATCGTCGTAGGCGGAAGGACATTTCAGCGGTACGACTATGAGGGCACTGTGCATGGATGACACAATTATCCATCAGAATGCATCAAGGAGGGAAGAATCAGCTCAGAATAAGATTTAGAAGATAAAAGTTACTGATGGTTCTAAGGCTGATGGTAGGCACAGATTTCTGCATCTTGGACGAGCAGAAGGAACTCCACCACTCCTGGTGAGCAAGGATTTAGGAAGAAAATTAAGTGTACCAGGCAGGGATGACAGCCATCTACGAAGCAGTCAAACATGCGGTGACCCTACAAAGTGACATCAACATTTAGAGTGATTGCCAATCCAGCCTGAAAACAATAGGCAATGGAAGCACAACGAACAAAATAGCCAGAGAAATTCACTCTTCTGCTTAACCATACAGATATCAGACTGGGTTGGATTAGAGCACATGTTGGGCACCCCGGAAATGAAATGGCTGACTACTTTGCCAAGACAGCCATCACAATAGCAGGAGTCTCTTTCTAGATGCAACGTGAAAAGTAAGCTCACGGAATGGACCATGAAGGAATGGCAAGAGCAGTGGAACCATAATGTAGGCAGGTCAACCTATGAAGTCCTTCCAAAGGTTTCCCTAAAACCAGAAGGCTGGCAAAGAGAACTCGCCATCTTCGTTTCAGGCCATGGTCCATTCCTTGTCTATCTGAAAAGAATAGAAAGGCATCCGGAGGAGAATTGTGCATATAGAAAATTAGGAAATCCGTTACACTATGCAACAGAATATCATCTCACCGAGTCCTTCCATTTCACGAAACCTGCAGAAGTAAACAGGGTAGCCTGGATGAGAGCCGTTGCCGAGAACAAACTATCTCGCAATAAGATAGTTCAGCTTGTGAGGTTCCTAGCCGTCAACGAAGCCCTTATTAAGTTAAGGTAAGCCTTCCATACCTCCACATCTCCTGAAGCTAGACCTCTCATGCCCGTCGCCCTTCATTTTCGAAGTAACTGATTTACTGTGTGGTGGTTTTACAGTGTGATCCAACCTTTTCCTTTAAAGTGCCATAAACTTTCTGTTTCGCAAGAGACTATTGTTGAAAGTTTTTTAATTCTTTCTTTTTCAGACCCAGTAACGCATTTTTTCTTTGCCATATTTTTGTCTTTATGTTTATCTTTTCCTATGTTTACTCTCTTTTTTTTCTTTTCTCTCCTTCTCTCCTCCATTTGTCTATGTTCCCAGCTTGCATTTCATTGTTGTATGTTTTTTTATCGTGTGTTCTTTATATTGTTTGGCAACATATTCAGAAACCCTCCGCGCATTTGCGTATGTGCCGGACGGAGTTATTTTCATCAAAATAGGGGGAAAGTGAAGAATGGAAGGGTGATGTTTACATTTTACTGAGCGTGATCTAACAAAGAATTCCGGAAATGCGCTCTTATGACCACCGGATACCCCTTTCCGGTGTAAAATTATCCAAAAGTGGCAGTCTCGGAATCCCTTGCTAAACAGTCTTTTTGTCGTTCATGTGTTCGTTGGCACTGTAACAAGCCATTCTGTAATTTTTTTAGTGATCCTTAACCCCTTAAGCAGTTTGTTTTCTCGGCTGTCTAATTAGATGACACCTTCTATTTTGGGAATGCATTGTCATTTTAATTTAATTGAGATCTTAAAGGATGGATGAAATGCTTATGGATTCCACTTGATTTTTGTATCGAATTATAATGTGTGTGAATGACTTGGTTTTAGTTTATAAGTGCAAAATTGCGATAATTCGATGCACGTACTCTGTACACCGGACAGGCTTGAAGAGTTAATAAAGGTGACGTTTTCATACCCATCCAACTGTTCAGTGGCAGTAATGGTTAGAGGTAAGGGGGTATGAGACGGTGTTCTAGTTTTCAGTACGGTTCGAGGAAATATCATACATATCAGGTATTCAGAAAAAAATTATTACTAAAGCAGCTTTCAGTTATGCAAACAGTAGAAGAAATCATTTCGATGATAACTATCTGAAAATTCGTCGTCGTTAATTTGAGAAATTTCCAATTTAAATTTTAATTTAGGCATGCATTCTAAACTATGATCTCAAAATTTTTTTGCAGTTGTTGGTTAATATATCGCAATATTATGCTTCAAATGCATATCAGCTGCTCACTCCAAGCTTCATGTCTGTCAATCGATGTAAGTTTTATTCTCTTGTACTTCTTAAACTAAAACTAAAAATTATGTTTTATAAATAATTACCTAATTTTCCATATATATCTTGGAACAATATTAATTAATGTGTCTAAGAAAAATTTTAAGAGAAAACATAGTAAAGAAATTACCAATATGAAACTATTTCAAATTTAAACCTGTTTTCTAGAATAAGGTTGCTCTACTTTAAATGAAATTTGTGATTTGAAGATTAAGTAGATGTCGTACTCATCGCCAGGGACGTTATCAAAAAGTAGAGAAACTCCATGAATAAAACTCGTAATTAATATTTATATCACGTTTTCATCAAATGTTTCATGAAAACATCAAAATCTTATTTTAACTATAAATGATCAAAGCAAAAATATAACATGAATGGAACATCTAAATCAAACTCTAGTATGAACATTCTTCTATAATAAGGAAAATTATTTTCTTACTTTTAAATATGCTGATATATGATAAATAATCAAATCTTACGTTTACTTCATCAGAATTACTGCAGAAAACTTCTCTGTATTTATTCCAGTTTTCTATTGTATTTTCAGGGCCTTCAATGCCAACGACAATCTTGATAAACTCCCAGGCTTTTCTACTCATCTATGAAATATATAATAGCAAATTAGTTTCGTTCATAAAACTGATTAACTATCATAAAAACGTAAAGCTAATTCCTTTATTGTTTGTTTTTCTAAATGTTTGAAATATTAAGTTGGCTTGAACAATACAGTTATAAATTTGAGCAACAAACGAAGTGTAGGAAGTATTTGAATTTTTGCTTACCCACGAAAATATACGGTTTTTTTTTTACAATCAAACTGTCTGGCATTAGTTAATCTTTAAAATAACTAGTTATGCCATAGTGTAACTAGTTGATGTGTGAAATTATTAATTCTTTTAAATTTTAACAGATTTCATTTGTTATTACATGAAATAATTATATATTTTATTTAGTGACTCAATAAAAGGTAAAATGTATAAATATAGAAAAGGCTGAGAGGAGTAATTTTCAGAACATATCTAAAAAAATCTAAGGATTAATTAAGTCTTTGAATTAAAGAGGACGCTAATGTAGACGCCTCGTTGGCCTGGTGCTAAGATCTTGGTGTCGGAACTGAAGTGTTCCAAACCGGCTTCCACTGATGAGGCAAACTTTTTTTATCATTCGTGCATATAAATTCAATTATGAAATTAAGACTTCATTTTTCGTTTAATGGGAAAAGTCTTTTATAGTGTTTCATGTATTCACTTTTTGTTTATATTTCTGTTTGTATATATATATATGTAATAATCTCACTTAATTTTATTTCGAATTCTAATATTATATATTTAAAAGTCTTAATGTATTCCAAAATCACATTTCTAAAACTCCAGTTTCGTTCTTTTCCCGCGCTGGAGGTATATTAAATCTCTCGTCTTGACATATTTATTGCTAAAAGAATATTCTATTTGCTTCCACGCGCCAACATAAATCCCGAATTCTTTTCCAGACTTTTCCCTAAAATACTTAAGTAATATACTAAAAATAGTTATTATTCCCTTCACTTTGATCACGTGCCTATCTGTTAAATCCCTATCTAAGAAAAAGCAAGGATTTTCTGTTCTCTTGTGGCTTGAAACCTTACACTACGATGTACGTACATTCCATCACTCTCCCATAATAAAATGAAAATTAGAATATAATTCTACCTGTTTTTTGTGTAACGGCTACAACAATGAAAACATTATATATATATATATTCTCAGCATTCGTGCTGGAAGTTTGTGCAGAAAACACCCATTATTTATATTTATGGTCTTGCGAGATTTCCCTGCTGATGACGCGTCCTGGACGTCAGCGTTTTGTTTTATTAGCTGGTTTTTATTCCTTTAAAAATAGAAATTTGTTTTTCCCTTTGTTAATATTTTCCACTGCACGAATGTACTACTACAATGGAGAATTCACCGGATTAGTGTGGCTTATTAGAGAATTTCTGGTTTTAATTAGTTACTTTAGATTTAAAATCATCTTTTCTGGTTCTAATTAGTTACTTTAGCTTTAAAATAATTTAATTTTTCATTTGTGAAATGTTGTCTAAATTTTTCCTTCACTGGGAAAAAAGGTTTATAGTCTTTGACGTATTTACTTTTTGTCTGTATTTGACATTGATATATATAAGGCAGTTGTCCCAAATAACGCCCACTTTTGTCATTATTTTTATAAGAGAACTAATTCATGTAAACATATTCCAATCTATCACTTGGACAGTTATCCGAAAACAAACTGAATTACAACTTTAAAACATAAGTTTAACACTCACCCCAAAACTTTTTTTACGAATGCAGAATTTTTTTACCTGAAAACAGTGTTCCTAATAACGCACACTACATGTTCGTAATATCGCCTGTTTCAAAAATGGATTGAAATAAAGTGTAATTAATGTTATGATCATACTTTCTTCATTAAACATGAAAATTAAGGCACAACAAAATTGAAAGTAATACAAAACAGCTTTTTTGTACTTTTAGGAATTTATGTTCACGGATTTCTACGTGGATTCATTTTGTTACTTCATCTAACGGCTGTTCTTGAATCTCTTTAGCAAGTGAGTGCCATCTGAAATTTGCAGCACGCAGCTGACATCACGCATGTACCGCATGTCTCGAAATCAACCGGAAAATTACTGAAAAATTTCCTGCCTAAAAAATTTATGTTTTAGCCCCCTCCTAAGATTAGAGTCCATATTTATTCGAAGTCCTATTAATGCGAAAAAAATCCTGCCTGAAAAATGTATGTTTTAGCCCCCCCTCCTAAGATTAGAGTCCCTTTTTTATTCAAAGTCATATTAATGCGAAAAAAATATATCGAAATATAAAACTATGTCAAATTCGAAAAATCTATCTAATTATATTTACTGATATATTTGTTGAATTCAAGCAAATTGCTGGATAAATAATTGAACAAATTTACTCTTTTCTTTATTCTTGGCACTGCAAAAAGCGACTTTTTAGTCTGACTTAAACATATGAAGACTGTATTATCAATCGAACGCTTAATATGTTCTACCAGCGATTGAATATAGAAGAAATGAATACTCAAAAGTATATTTTTGTTGAACTTTTGTTGAAAAAATACTTCGTGTGAGTTTATGATGCATTTTGGAAAGAGTCCCTAAAAAGTACGCTGGGCATTAATGGGTTAATTCCACAAATTATTGTTTCTAATTTTCTTTCTCTGTCTCTCTAGAAAGTGTCTCCTTTTTGAAGTGAGTATGCAATTGACATCACGTTTACCTAAAATTGTTGTGCAGTTTTCACCCGATATGACGAACCCATGCACTGTAGTTACTCGAAAGTCATTCGTTGAAACGAAAATATTTGAATTCAATGCTGGAGTTCACAAAAATATAATTTCATTCATATTCTGAAATTGTTATCGTGAGTTGATGATGAGTCAAAAAAGAAACAGCAACAGAATTTTGAAAAACATATAAATCAACAGGTATTACCTCCGGTCCACTCTCCTCTGCAACTCTATGAAATTCATCAACTTTATCTAAATAAAAATAATTGCATAAGTTTTGTTGCTCAACAAACCTTTTGACTTATACCCGAGAAAAATGAATACATTCATATTGGAAATGATACAGTGTGAGTTTTAATTAACCTACAGTTTTAACTAAAATAAATTTTGAAGAATTACAAATAGTGCTACAAACTTTTTTCAATGAAAAGGACATGGGAAAGGAATTTAATAGATAATACACTCAGTATGAGAGCTTTTAGAACTAACACAACTGTGCATCAGGCAGCGGTGGCCTATTAGTAAGGTCTCGGCTTAAGAACTGGAAGACTCAAGTTTCGAAACCCAGTTCCACTGAAGATCCGCCGAGTATGGGGCATGCTGCCTGTTTAATCATACGCTGTGGCCCCATGTCCTCCCGCTGGTGTGGTGCGGAAGAGTGGAGATGAATGGTGACGGCTCAGTTGTGAAGAATAGGTGAATGGTGACGGCTGAACCCCATGTCCTCCCGCTGGTGTGGTGCGGAAGTGTGGAGATGAATGGTGACGGCTCAGGCACCGTCCTAGTCAGCTGACCGCGGTTTAGAATTACGAGGTCCGTCCCAAAATAGACCAAATGTTGCTTCAAAATTGGACCTAAATATAACTAAACAGTTACGCAGCCTAGTAAAAAAATCCCTCTCTATGAAATCTTTTTGAACATAACCAAAGCTTTCAAATTTTCTAATCAGAAATTTTATTAATGTACTAGAAGACTTATGTCGGTTTTTTCAATGCTGAAGAGAATTCCATAGAAATAGTGTTTTATTTTCATTACATTAATATAAATTTTGAAAAGAAAAAATGGTCGGTCAACTTCGGCTGAATACGACGGTTTCGAAGATATATTGAAAAAGGTTGGAAGTGACGTTAAACAATTTCTTTTTATGTCCTCTCTCATTAAACGCATTTGCACTGGCATTAAGAGAGACACTGAGAAGTTATTTCGGTTCAAAGTTATAGGTTAATTAAAAATCAACCTGTATTTAATTTTGTATTGGATCTTTAATTTTTGTATTGGATCTTTTGCATTAGACATTCTTTTCGATTCATTCAGGTAATTTGATGACATTCAAATTTTCTATAACGGAGGAGAAAACAGTTTTAAAATTGAAATTTATGTGAAGAATGAAGAAAAAATATAAAACTAAAAGAATGATGAATTCAAATGATTTATCAACGGAGCTAAAATGTAAATTTTAAGTAAAACTGTAACAATTTTTTTTTTAAAAAAGATAATTCTAGAAGAAGAATTTTGTACAAAGTATTTCACTATCAGATTTTTGAATTCTCAAAACATGTAAGGGACCGATGGTTAAACGTTTACCAGATCTGAAAATTATCTTTCGTTTCAGTTTTGTTTACACATCTGATAATATCTGAATATATGATATTGACATATGATATCATCATAAATATCTGAAACTTGTTTTCGTGAACTATGTGGAATATAAAAGCACGTGCAGAATGTCATTTCCAAAAAGTTAAACAGAAATGGACTTTGAAATAATTTTTAAGGATGTTCGTAAAATAAGTTCTGTCCCATAAATAACTAAAAACCTTCAGTTAGACAAATGTGTTTATATTAGATTTTGAAAAACACCACGAACGTTCTGGATTAACCAGGGGGAGTGGTCTCCCCTTAACTTTCTCGTATAGACCCTAACACGAGTGGGGAAAGAACACGCCAAACGGCTGTAACATGCGCTATTCCCTAACACAGTTGGGGGAAAACGCAACTTTTTTTACTTTTTAGAATGGTAAAGAAACCGAATAGGCAATTTGAACGCCTTTTTTGAACCGATTGAAAGCAAAATTGAGCACGGACAGTCAGTCAGACAGACTTCCCTTAGACGGATTTTGCCCACACTTTGAAAGAAATCTACTAATTTTGTGTAAAGCCCTTGTACCAAATTTCGTTCCTCTGGTTCTAACCGTTTTTGAGTTATCGTGTTCACAGTCACACAGTCAGACATATTTCCAAAATTGTGTTTTTCGAACTCAGGAAGGTCTAAAACGTGGAGATTCATCAAAATATCGAGTTCGAATTTTTAACGATTACAATACTTTCTCTTTATACTAAAAAGTAAAAAAAAGAGAAATATAAATTTGATGTTAATATAAATGATAGATAGCACTAACTTAAAATATTACAATAAATATTAATGTAGATTATAACTAAATATTTTAAATACCAAAACCAGAAATTTGTGACCACGTTCTAGAAAATAATAACATGTTTGCATTTAACCTTTTTGAACATGAATAATAATAAATTCTCGTTCACGATATAATAAGCTCTAACGTGTCTTTTCGTGGAAAGTTTAATATAAGACGTAGTCAGTTTTTAAGGGTGCTTAATATAAATTTAAAAATATGGCTAATAATATCATTTAAAAAGCGTCTGAAATGAAATAAATCGTTTTAATTTTTTTATTTGAAATAAGTTAGCAGTGAAGAAACATAATGCTCTTAGTCTCATTTGAAACTTGTAGTTCATTTCCCCAACAAATCATGAAACATTTTAACCGAAATAACAGGCGACCTTCAGTTCAAAGCCAACTTTCTTTAATTTGTCTCATTCTGCAATCCTCAGCTTTAGAATATATAGAGATTATTACTTAAGATACTATTTTCAAATTCTCTAAACCCACATATCAAACTTATATATATATATTAATAGCCCATCTAAGTATTTAAGAAAGAATATTGAAGGGAAGATTTACATAGTAAATATATATATATATTAATAAAAGAAAACATTAAAAGAAAAAACACGTTGTAGAAGAAAAAACCAAAACAATAAAAAGGAACAAAACGCCTAAAATTTTCCTAAAGTTTACTTCTTTTGAAATTGCTCTTCTTCAATTTAAGTATTTTCTTAACTGTTATTTCATTTGTTTCTGGTTTTGTTTATGTTTGTATAT